>JAHBCN010019532.1:16004-249088 GCA_019359885.1 Listronotus oregonensis
GTTTTCGCAAAAATTTTTTTTTTTAAATTGCTAAAAAAATAAAAAGCTCTTAAAATTCGTAATAAAAATCCAGGACCTTTTTTAAAAAACAAAGTTAATAATGGAGTTAAAAAGACGAAACGTCGGTGTGTAAATCTAATAACATTGCCTTGTAAACAAAAAAAGTAACAAAAAACTATGTTAAAAAAAAAATTGTGTTTTTTTAAAATTTTTTGGAAGTATTCGAAATTTTAAAACTTTTAAGGTGGCATTTTGATCAGCATAAAATTGCGCAATTTTGCCTCCATTTAACCGACCTTTATTCTTACTTTTTAGTCCCAATGATAAAGGGTCAATTTGGGACACCTTTAAATATAAAGAAAAAGATTAAAACAATGCATATAACCCTTTTTTTTAATTTACGAAGATTGGACGTCAGAAGGCTTATTTCAATTGCTTTCCATTAAAATAAAATAAAATTCCTACCATTTTTCCCCAATTCTCTTTTAGGAAACACTTTAAAAGTTTTAAAGAAAATTCCCAAAAGGAAAATTTTTCCCCATTGGCAACACCGGTTAATTGGCTTTGGGCCAGGCCTAGGCTTGATAGACTATATTGATAACAATAATACATTCTATTCGAATGTAGTAATTAATTTTTAATAAGTTTTTTTATAGCATTCAGTGGTTTCGATAGCTTTTATCCTTTCTAGTTAAAAGCAGGTCGGGGAATATGTATAATTGTATAACTGTTTTCGAATGATAAGAATACTGTATGATAAATATAAAAGGTATTAGCAAAGTTTATACAGCGTCTTTCAAAAAATCCTCATCATATATGGATTTTTTCTTATTATTAAATTTAGATAAATATTGACTTAAGCATAAGTCTCTGCTTTAAATTCGATAAAAAAAAACATATAGCCTCGCTCGCTAAAATGACATTTGTTAACTGTCAAAAAGGTTTTTTTTTCAAAAATATGCCAGAAAATGGCATTATTCAAAAAAACTTATAAGAAAGAGTTGTATCAAGTGCAATTTAATGTCTAGGTGCCAGAGCTGAGACAAAAAAAGAATCGATTTACGGATCAGGATCGTCGTAAAGAAATCGAATCACCATTACGAATCCGATTCCTTTTTAAGGAAAAAGGAATTGAATCCAGGAATCGATAACTATTTATCGGTTTACGAATCCGGATCATCTTTAGTTTTTATACTTACAAATAATGGTACTTACGATAAGAATGATATTACATAATCCAGATGATAAATCAAGCGTCAAAGATGTTAGCACGGAACCCAAGCCGCGAAATATAATTTTAGCCTCATTTTGAAGTGCTGTAACTCTTAGCCAAATCAATTTTTGGTAAATATTCTTTAGATTTAAATATATTATTTCTGAGATCAACATAAAACCACCCTTAAATGGAACATTTTTTTAAACTGTATTCCAAAACTTGCGATCCTAGTTCTTCATAAGGTTTTAAAATGTGATTCTTGGGAAAACCTCAAGCGACTTATAAATGGATCTTATTTTAATTTTTCAGGAAGTTTTACAAGTACCCCATAATAATTTCTCTGCTTGCGGAATGTAAAAATGTATTAAAATTTTTAATTAATTTTTGTAAAACACCCTGAATAAAATGTCCCATTTAAAAGTCCCTCGGGATTATCTCGAGGATAATATATTAAAAAATTAGGAAGATCGAGCAATAAAAACTTTAAGATCAAATGCAAGTAAAATTTATGCAAATTTTTGGATACCATGCTAAAAAAACGTTTCCTTTAATATTGTTTCTCTGGACCTGAAAAACAACATATTTTGGTTAAAAATCACATGTTTGGTGTGTGTTTCCTTATTTAAAGATTTTAATAGGCAAATGTTTTAAAATGTTTCACCTTTATTTCTAAAAATCAATGTGATGCTGTTTAAAAATCTTAGGAAATTTAAAATGGGAAATTCAAAATAGTGGATTATGGCATTTATAAGCCTATTTGCCTCTGATTCTGGATATAAGAGTTTTTAAGGGTAATAGGTCAAAAATCTGGAAATTAATAATTTTAGGTCAAATTTGTAAATTTAAAATGTCTTATTAAAAATGGGGATTTTGACATTTTATAAACGAATTGTCTCAAATTAGAAATATAAGGAACCGATTTCTTTTGGAATCGGATCCTTTCAAAAAGGATTCGATTCCGGATCATTTTAAAATTATATAAACAATCCGGATCACTGATCCTATTTTTAAAAAGTTATCGATTCCCACTTACAAAACTTGCCAAGTCGAAAAAGTACTTAGCTCTCAGTACTTTAACGTAGCTTCATCCGTCCAAAGAATCGTTTGAAACAGGGTAGGATCGTTATCTTGTTCATGGATTAAAATTTGAAAACAAATTAAAAGCGAAGTTCCTTTTGTTCACGTGTTAAATGCCACTGGAAGAACGTGATATGGAAGATACTTAAAATCTTTAGTATTTTCTGAACGGTCGCATATGTTACTCTTCTTCTTGCAGGGGCCATACCTCAAGTATCTAACTGCGTCAGTAATTGACTTTATGGGATACAAAGTAAAACAATTTAGAATAACTCGATCCCGGTTTCTTTATCTTATTGCAGTCCTGTTTCTTATATGTAACAATTTTAGTTTGTTCGAATAAGACCTTCAGTTTTAAAATCGTTTTTACTGATATATTTCAGTGGAAATTTGCAACATATCTTCGTTGTGTTTCCCTAGCATTTTTTCCACATTTATAATAGAGAGTTATTAGACGTTCTTCTGATAAAAACCTCATTATAAAACTACTTCAAAAAATAATGCCTAAATGTATTTTTTAAAATTCTTGACTTTGACAAATAAATTTGTAAATTTAAAATGTCTTATTAAAAATGGCGGATTTTGACATTTATAAACGAATTGTCTCAAATTAGAAATATAAGGAACAATTTCTTTTGGAATCGGATCCTTTCAAAAAGATTCGATTACGGATCATTTTAAAATTATATAAACAATCCGGATCACTGATCCTATTTTTAAAAAGTAATCGATTACCACTTACAAAACTTGCCAAGACGAAAAAGCACTTAGCTCTCAGTACTTTAAGAGATCGCGATTTTCGGATAGACTCTTGGCCCTTATTTAACATGTATTTTGGTAGGATTCTATTAAGGTCGAAAGATGAAAAGTAAACAGAAAATATTAAGCCACAAGAGCATTTTTCTAGAGATATTAATGGCTGCAAGAAAGTATCTAAAAGTCTACCTTCCAGTTATAGATCCATCTCTCAATTGTTTGTCAGATAATCGAAAAACTCAATTTTAACCCGTCCCGTTATTCTAATACTCAATTTCTTAGGCAGGTTTTTACCGGATTGAGAATTTAAGCGCAATGCAATGCAGATATCTCTTTTACGAAACCTTTAGTTGTTATTGGCTTGGGCCACCAAAAATCTTTATCCGTTAGATTTCTAAAATGTACAATGAAGTTCGCTGTCATGAATAAATTTGGCAGCTCTGATGCCCTACAAAAGGTTTCTGCAAACTAAATAATCAGCTAATCTGGTGAATGATAATTTCATCGAAAATCCAAAAATTTCAGCGGAAATTTCACGTTGCTTAGACAACGTGGTATTTCCACTTACTTACAAACACAGAACAATCGAACCTGTTTGTTTGTATTGTCAATTAGAAACGTCCAAATCAGTCAAAATGAATCGATTTGGTCATGTACACGATGAAGAAATAAAGTAATTAAAAAAAAACGATTTCAGTTATAGTTTTAATTGTTGCATGAAATTGAAAACTGTATGACAAAAAAAACCATTTTAATAGTATAATACTCCCATATTTCTCCATTCTTGAAATATTCTCCCTAAATACCGCTCGTAAAAAAAAATTAACCAGATAATTTGCATTCAAGCTTGTTATACAAATTCCACTCATTCTTCGAACTCGTGGAATTATAAATAAAAAGCTTTCATGAAAATTTTTAAGCACTCGTGGTATTACCCCTAAAAATTTTATACCAGTCATTTTTAACCAATCAGATGCTTTATTTCGATATTGTTACTATGATGACCAGCAAATTTTCTGAAAATTTTTCATCCACATGAGCATGTAGACGTAAAATTAATAAGTGGAAATTTCGCAGCACAGCTATCATATAATTGGAAAATAATATTATTGAAATAATATTGACAATATTTATTATTTACTTACTTTAAGGGTTGGAAATATTACAATTTATTACGGTATACATTTTATAATATCATCACCGCTTTCCTAATTAACTCTGTAGTTCCTTTTCAAATCGCAACATTTCTTGCCAAAGTAAAAAACATTGTTAATGACAGTTCAAATAACGAAAAACGTCAAAACTCACACAGCATTACAAACAGCTTTTTCTTTATTTGTGGATAACGTCTTAATAAATATTTACTTAATGTCTTGTTTTTAAATATAATTCCGGTATAAAATTTTCTTATCGGATCCCCCACGTGCTTGAATTAATTGAAAAGAAAATTATCCCTCGTCGCTTCGCGACTCGTGATAATTTTCGACAAATTCATGTACTTAAAAAAATCCGGCAATAAATCATGCTCTAGAGCAGTGGTTCCCAAACTTTTTTCTATGGCGCCCCCTTTTTAAAATTAAGAAATAGTCGCGCCCCCACTTCCCCCGACTATACAGAAACATTTATTTTACTAAAAAAAAGAGGCATGTATTTAGAAACATTACATTTGAACACTTATCTAATCTAATGTGAAGTATGGTGCTGCATTTCCTTAACAAGGTCGGAAATTCTTGGTTTTATCTTTGAAAGTGCGCAACATAAAGCCGGCAAAAAAACGGTTTTTTGTTTTAATTTCCATTAAAATAGAAAATCATTTTTCAATTAATTAGGTTGATGAGAATGGTATGTAAAATTTTAAAGCCATTTCCGCGATTAAAGGATAGATGGAAAGATATTTTATCCAAAATGTAGTAATCACCAAATTCGTAGTTATTTTTCGCCATTAATTCAGGTTTTCAGTCGATAGCTTGTTCTTGCATTTCTTCTGGAAGGATGTTTATATCAAAATTAAAAGGATTTTAAGCAAATTTATGTTCATCTTTGTCTTGTAAATTAGGAAAATATCTTTGGAATTCATCAAAGAGACTTTCTAGATGAGATATAATATATGTTTTAGTTTGTTTTCTTTGGGATACTCGCCTTTTAACTTTTTGGAAAATGGAAGCTGGACTGAAGAGGTCCCATTTTCTAAAAAGTAGAATGGCGAGTATCCCAAAACAAACAAACTAAAACATGAATATGCCACAAAACTATAGAAGATATTTATAATATATGTTGTAATCTCTTTGTTTTAAGCAGTATCGTCACTATTCTTCATTTATAAAGCCAATTTTGGAAATGAGAAAAATTTAAAGTTTGAGCTTGCAGACGACGTTTCCATATATAAATCTTCTTTTTTTATTTGAATGTTTTTTTGTTATTCTAAAGATAAAAATGTGTATTAATTTTTTTGAGCTCTCGCGCCCCCCTTAATGTTGCCTTGCGCATCAGCGGGGGGGGGGCGCGCCCCCCCAGTTTGGGAACCACTGCTCTAGAGGGATTATATGTGAATATTCTTAAACTATATACAGCAGCATTCTTTATAACCATAAATATGATTGTATTATTTATTAAAATAGTTTTTTTGTCCGGTTAATTTTGCTGTTCAGTGTAGTATATTACATCTTTGACCTAGGCATAGATATAAGCGTCTACCCTACAGCGAAACACAGAACAAAAAAACTGGGTTATTGCGATTTGTAGTACTCGATGACTCATAAATTTGCGAAACGAAGCGTATTATTTCAGGAAACTACTCGTTAACCACCAGCCTGACCACTCGTAATTAACGTGAAAGTAATTCTATAGCTTTAATAAGGAATATTTTTTTCTAACGCGTTCACATCGATATCAATAAATAATAAATAATTCGAGCGATAAATCGGTAAATATGACGTCTAAAATATAGATCTATAATTTTCTAAGTGTGTTATTGACTTCGAATTGCTACCGTCAATTATTAATGCCGCAGAAACGTGTTTATTCTGCTTTCACTACCGTTTTATTTATCTAGTTTAATAATTTATATCCGAAATGACATAAAAACCATTATCAACTGTAGTTTATACAAAACCCCATTATTAAAAAAGAAACGATTTATAGGAATTTCTTATTACTATTCCAAAACTTTTCTTTGACAAGAATTGTTACTACTTATCGAAATTTTATTGGTAAAAGATTAAAGTAGTTGGCTCGTAAAACGGCTTTTTATAAGAATTAAATGGAACTAAAATAAGGGGTTCATAAAAGTGTCTTTTATCTATCTGAAAAAAAAAACGAATTTTTTTATCGCCTGTGAAACGATATATTAACAATCAAATTGTGCATAATTAACATTGTTCAAAAAAATTGGGAAAAAAAGGTGGGTTAAACATCGGTAAACCCGGCACTCACGGTACTCTGGTACTTAGAAGCATATATGTATATGTATATGTCCAGCATATATTATACAGGGTGTCCCAGAATTTGTGGGCAATCTCTCGGAATCTAATAGAAAATCTAAAAATATTATGACAAGTTCCCATAAACTTTTTTCCTATGACCCTCCCCTACGGAGATACAGGTACATAACGGACACCCCTGGAAATCGTTTTTGTTTAAATATCTTTTAAAATACTGGGCGTAATTTATTTTTTTTTTTAATATGATGGTTACTAAATAAGTCTTCTTAAAATGAACCCAATAAATCATATTTGGCTTATTTAGTTTGCCAGGGACGGACTAGCTCTGACCCAATAATAGCAATTTTTTTAACACCCTGTATGATAAAGGCTCAACAATATTATTTTTAAATAGCTTTAACCTTAAACTAAAAAAAGGTACTCTTGTTTGACATCGATAAAATCAACTGTTTACGAGAAAATAAATATCATGGATAGTATTTTTTTACATTATACAGGGTGTTTTCTAATTGTACGTCAATATGTAGGGAATCAATTTTTGGGTCCATTTTAAGAAGAAAACTTTATATGAATGATATCCTAAACGTCTTAATTTTTGAGATACAGGGTGGTAAAATTTTTAAAAATAAATCATTTATTATTAATATCTGTAATACCACTTTAGATATTTTAATAAAATTTGGCATAAATGTACTATGTATCAAGAAGCATTTTTAGTGTACCACATTTTTTTTATTTCCACCAGTGGCGTTCGTACAGAATTTGACCTGCCTATTTTGGCAAATAAAAAAAAATGTGTTACACTAAAAAATGCTTCTTAATACATAGTACATGTATGCCAAATTTCAGTAAAATATCTAAAGTGGTATTACAGATATTAAATATAAATGATTTATTTTTAAAAAATTTACCACCCTGTATCTCAAAAGTTAAGACGTTTAGGACATACGTTTATATGAAGTTTTCTTCTTAAAATGGACTCAAAAATTGCTTCCCTAAATATTGACGCACAATTAGAAAACACCCTGTATAATGTAAAAAAATTACCAACCATGATATTTTATTTCTCGTAAACAGTTGATTTTATCGATGTCAAACAAGAGTACCTTTTTTTTTAGTTTAAGGTTAAAGCTTTTAAAAATAATATTGTTGAGCCTTTATCATACAGGGTGTTAAAAATTGCTATTATTGTGTCAGAGCTAGTCCGTCCCTGGCAAACTAAATAAGCCAAATATGATTTAATTGGTTCATTTTAAGAAGACTTATCTAGTAACCATCATATTGAAAAAGTATTAAATTACGCCCAGTATTTTAAAAGTTATTTAAACAAAAACGATTTCCAGGGGCGTCCGTTATGTCCTGTATCTCCGTAGGGAAGGGTCATAGAAAAAAAGTTTATGGGAACTTGTCATAATATTTTTAGGTTTTCTATTAGATTCCCCCATATTCTGGGACACCCTGTATATGTATATAAAAATCCTTCGTGAGCTATCACAAAGATTAAAAAAAAAAAATTGTCGATATCTCTCATATATGAAAGTCATTTGGGAATACCTTGAAAACGGTTCTTACGATATTTTTTAAAAACTAATGCAATATAAATCGAAGTATTAAGGCGTATTTACAACAAAGTTGACAGCTAAAAGTTGTTCTTTTCAAATTAAGAGAAACAAGTGGAAAACTTTTACACCAAAGTCTTCCACAAGTTGCGGCAATTTGTTGATTTTTCCACAAAATACATCAACTTTTTCTGTCTTCTACTTGTGGAGAGATAAATCTTCCACTAAGTTTTGGTTTCTCGCGGACTGTCGGTAAAGATTAAAGAAAGTTGACAACTAAAAGTGGAAGATTTGTTACTGCGCGCTTTGCCTAAGCAACTTGTAGAAACTAGTGGAGAACTACTGCCCAAATCTTTTGCGCCAATTCTTTGGCAACAAGTTTTCCACTTTTAGTTTTCTACAAAAATCTTCCACTTTGTGCTTCAATTTAAGAATAGCAACTTTTAGTTTTCTAAAAACAATCTTTTGTCAACCATGAGTTGTCAACTTTGGTGTAAACACGCCTTTTTTAGGTAGTAGTTATCCACTAGTTTTCTACAAGTTGCTTGCGCAAAACGCGCAGCAACAAACCTTCCACTTTTAGTTGTCAACTTTCTTTTATCTTTACTGACACTCCGCGGGAAACCAAAATTTAGTGGATGATTTGTCTCTCCACAAGTGGTGAGCTGCTGTATTTTGTAGAAAAAGCAACAAATTGCCGCAACTTGTGGAAAACTTAGTGGAAGACTTTGGTGTAAACGCGGCTTTAGAAAATGAAACCGCTTTGTTAAAAAAATATTGATTTTTGAAAGTTTATTAGGTGTGTTTATTATTAAGAAATAGTGTACACTATTTTATGTTATTTTTACGTAATCGCCCTTATGGTGTATTTTAAAACTAGGTGGTTTCAAAAAGTATAAAATAGGATGGAATAGGTGGACTTAAATATTACGCACCCTTTCTAGTTTCTACCTCGATATACTTACCGATCAAGAAAAGGTCTTTTTTAAGTTGCTTTGTGTAAATAGAACATGCTTTTTGACGGTTTCGGTGATGATAATAAAGACGCATAGCTTGTATCGACTAGTTAGCATATACAGGGTGTCTGTCAATTTGTGGTGCAGTATTTTGAATGAATTTTGAATTTTGAAACATTCTCCTATCTCCTAATATTTTTCGTTTTTATAAACTCTTATATTAAATATTTACCGCGAGAAAGCACTTGCACTTTCTTGAAAATTCCTGTCAGAACACGCAGATTTACCGGTCTACATAAAGGGGAGGAACGCGGACGGGCGTCATTTCCTAGTTAAGATCAGTGCGCGCGAGCATTGTTTTTACGGCTAACTGAAAATTTTGATATTGTGTAAAATATAAAATATAGTTTTTTGAATATGTCGTTTCGAAGAAGTGGTAGAAAGAAAGACCTTATCTGGCAGTTTTTCAAAGAAAATCGGGGAAAGCGGAGGGAAAACCGGGATGTCGCGCTACATGTAAAAAATGTAATTTGGAAATGCAAGGATTGGTGGAGAGGATGAAAAAGCACCGGGAAAAATGTAAAAATGTAAATAATGAAGACATCGATACTATCGATACTTATAGTGACTCGTCATTCTCGTCAACGTTATCACAATCACAATCAGTTTTAATCGTAAGTACCTTTTTATTATTTGTTAATTTTTAAAAATGGTGTTAAAATATTTTTCCAATTTTCCACGTTTGGAAATTTTTAAAAACTTATTTTTACAACAATGTGATCAATGTGTTGGTTTCTGGTGCACTTTATGTGTCACGGAATTTCACAATTTTTGAAAATGCTTTGGAATTGATACGTTTTTTAACACTAAACACTATTTGCAACAAAAAATTCTTGGACGAACAATATTTCCTGAAAAAAATACAATTTTTTTATTTTTTATCCAAGTAACTATTAAGGTATGTAACTATGACAACACAACACCTTTTATTTCTCAAAAAAGTGGCTCATTTAACGATTTTTTATTTTTTGCTTTAAATTAAATCGATTCTATTTGACGGGCTCTATCAAACCAAACTAGAAAAATTATAAAATTCCGTGACACATAAAGCGCACCAGACCCAATGTGTTTTCATAGATACTTTACATACATCTATCATCTATGGACAATTGAAGCCTCATATTGTTTTTTTTTTAATTGCATGTACAACGTACTTCAAGCATAAATACGTCACAAATTCAAACTGAACAAAACTTTCAGCAAGCAAGTACGTTGCACTCAGTTTCCCCTTCAATACCAGTAAACAAAACAAGAAAAGAATGTAATACTGACAATACTGACATTACTTCTTTTGGATCTCTGATGTCTTTTGTTATACGTACCAGTAAGAATGCCAAAAATGAAATTGATAAGCAGATTGCCAGAGCCCTCTATGCAACTAATAGCAGTTTCATCTGTCTGGAGCAATCCGAAGTTAAGAAAGCTATAGCACTACTGCGACCTGGATATGTACCGCCCAGTCGAAACGATTTTCAGGCAGACTGCTTGATCAAATATATACCGAAGAAAGAAGCAAATGCTTTAAGGGGTTGTCTAGAAGTAACGTTTGTTTTTCACTCGATGGATGGTCTAATGTGCATAATGAACCCATAGTATGTGCAACAGTTACTGCAGAAAATGACTCCTCCTTTCTATTCGACACTGTAGATGCAACTGGGCATCCACATACATCCGACTACCTAACAGAAATTGCAGCAACCCTTATAAACAAACTAAAAACCGAGTGTGATTGTACAGTGAGTAGTTTCGTGGCAGATAATGCAGCTAACATGTCTGCAATGCGAAATGAAATAAAGGCATCTGATAAATTCAATGTAATAGCATATGGCTGTGCTACACATATACTAAATTTATTATGTAAAGATTTGGAAATCGTTGATATAAAAGAGCATGTAGTCCAAATCGTAAAGTACTTTAGGAACAATCATTTTGCATCTGCAACATATGCCAAAGAAGGAGGCAAAAAACTAGTCATACCTAGTGATGTTCGATGGAACTCGCTTGCAGACTGCTTGCAAGTATTTACCGAATCATAGCCCATACTTTTTAGAATCAGTGAAGAACACAAAGAAAAGATTGACAGTATTATCAGGGAAAAAAATTCAAACTTTCATTTAAAGAGAAGTGCTGAAGATTACCTCAAAATTCTTAAGCCAATTTCCATTGCCATAGATAGGTTGCAAAAGACCAACGCCACTATTTCAGATGTTGTAGAGCAATTTAAAATATTAGAAGATTACTTTGAGGAAACTAATCTGACATTACATCAACTGCAAAAATTTAAAAATCGATATAATATGTGTATAACCCCGTATCATTTGCTGGCATTTCTTATCGACCCAACGAAAACACAAAGTTTGACATATACTGAAAAAAATATTGGATTACAAACTGCAAAAGAACTGTATCAGATAGTGGTTTATTACCACTAATCATCAGTTCTTGCCAAATCAGAGCCTTTAACGATATTATGTTCCAAGATGATATCCTGAAAAGCGTAAACCTCTGACTGGTGGAAATCCAACGAAACGCAGATATTATTGAAAAAGAACTTCCCATAATTACACAACTGCTCTGTGCAGCTGCTTCGTCTGCATCAGTAGAGAGGATATTCTCAACATTTGGTTTAGTGCACTCTAAACTACGCAATCGATTAGGTACTGAAAAAGCTGCCAAACTAGTGTTTCTTTACAAATATTACAATTAAATTTGTTTTTTGTTTTGAATATTTTCTGCAATAATACTTCTATCTATGTGTTCTTGTAATAAATTAATTTACTATACTAACGTAATTTATTTTTGTTTCGATTTTTCTTCATAACCCAAATAATTTTTTTTATAATTTTTATTTTTGATTTTAATCATGATTTAAATTTTTAAAAAATCAAGTTTTCAACCTGTTTTGGACCCACCTATTTCTAAAATACACTTTCCCTAAAGGCAATTAAGTAAAAAAAAAAATAAAATAGTGTACACTATTTCTTAATAACAAACAGACCTAGTCAACTTTCAAAAATATATATATTTTTAACAAAACGTTTAAAAAATTCAGATTTTTTTTAATTTCCTAAAATTTTGATTTACATAGCATTAGTTGGTAAAAAATATCATAAGAACCGTTTTCGAGATATTCTAAAATAATAATATATAGAGCGAGATATGCACAATTTAGATTGTGCATATCTCGCTTTAAAGACAATAAAAAAAAATCGTTTTTTTTTTCAATTAGATAAAAGACCCTTTTATTAACTGTATATTTTAATTTCATTTAACTCTTAAGAAAAGCCGTTTTACGAGTGAACTACCTTAATAGTAAAAATATATCAGCCCAAAAATAACACCTAAAGGATTTTTCTGGGTCTTTATTAAAAACGACAAATAAAATTCAAAAAAACTTACCTCATTTTGTAAAAAATTCACCAGCAAGTAAGGATGACAAATCAACTAATAACGGAGCTTCATAATTATATTTAGAATCATATAACATTAATATCAGATGGACTCACGAAATTATAATTAAATGCAATAGGATCGTAAACACTGCTACTTTAGGATATTTAAAGTATATGAATCATAGGGAAAACGTTTCCATATCTATGTTCATTCAGATACATTTTTCGAGGGGAACTAAAATATAATCGTGACAAATGCCGAAAGGGTTAAAAAGAAAATATGAAACAGAAACAATATAAAGTGTTTTATAAGCTTGGAGGAACGTTTAGAATTTAGAAATAGCTATTTACATATACCTATTAATCAGAAATGGTGATACGAGGAGATTTAGAAAATAAAGCGCGTAACTTTTAATTTACCTGCAATAAGTAAGGGTATTTATTTATATTTTGACTCCCACTTTCAACGATAACTAAAAAGGATAGAATGTTTCTAGTTTTTTATTTATTATATTTTGAGCATAACAAATAAACATCAAAAAGATAAAAATAAATAGGTTAACTTTTTAAATGGAACACTCATATATTTTATTAAAGTAAAAGGTCTATTCGATCCTCTTAAAAAAAAAAAAAAAAAAAAATTAATACGTTTTGAGAAAATGTTAAGTTTTAAATTAAAAATTAAATTGATACTAAATATTAGCATTACATTGGAAAACAAATAATTTATTATAAAACAAACAAAAAAACAAATTTTTAACGTAACATTCTTTACATAGAAAATGTTTTTCTTAACACAATTCGTCAGCAATTCCACATTAGCGAATATCAGTTTCTTATGTTTTGAGAAAATGGCCTCCGAAGTTTGGGATTATTGGAAATCATTGTAGTTTTTACATTTTCAAATATTATCATCAAATTTTGACTGGAAGCTGTAAAGATTTTAGGAGTTATTTTTGAGTACCTAGGAAAAATAGAGATTTTGCAATCGCAACACAACAAAAACAACATTCGCCCTTTTGAAGTACAACTAGCAATTGTCGGATTAACATTATATACGAAAAGTCAACATTCGCCCTTTTGAAGTTCAAACTTTTATTGTCAGTTTAAACGCATTCATCATAAAAATATCAAATTTGCATCATTAAAAAATGGTACTAAATAACAAAGTAAGAGCAATATCGATAAAAATAACTAGCTTACTTCCCAACAGAAAGATTATAAAGGTAAAAAAAATATATAAACTTTAAACAGGAAATGGCCACCACACCTGTCGAAACGTTATTTTAGGTGGGTAGGTACTTATCTTAATGGGCAGATTTTTAAAGCTGCTTGTATTCAAAGCCACGTATGACAGGGTTTTGCCCTCACATAGGGATATGAAAAATTATATTTTTTTTTTTCGGGAATTTTCTGAGAGTGCTTTATTTAGTCTGTTGGTGCTAGATAAATTGACATTTCCATTGGAAGTGTTATTGTTAAATTTGTATCAAAATGGCTATTTTAAAGGATGTCAATACGAAACTGAATTTGACTTGTTTTTCATTATTTTCAAAAAACTTTGGTCAGTTTATAACAACTTTCCCAAGTGAATCATCAGCTTGACAATCTAATCATTGAGAGTACATAAATCCACAGAATATTTCTTAAAGTCAAGAAAAGTCGTAAAAATTCATTTCTACCACAATGTATATGGATGTTTACGTCTTGCTAATTTAACAACTGGTATATCTGACCAGGTAGAAATAAATCTCAGCTACCTTTATGGCTCTATTGATTGTACTGTGGGCCGAATCTCCACTCACTTTGCCCGTGGCACATTTCAAAAAATAATAATTGAATTACTTTTAATATTTTTGCTACTTTTCAAAAGTATAAATACATTGCTGGAAGAACTGATTTTTGTTTTGTCAAAACATATCTGAAAAAGATCCACTGTTTCAGCTCCTCTATTATCTGGCTTTTATAAAAATCTGTAAATGCACGCTGATGCTGTTTCAAACACCCCTCTTTCATTTTGAGTTTCATCCAGGTATAACAGTCCTTTGGTGCAAAGAGATCATAAATTGTGAAGTTATAGAAGCTTAGGCGTTGCTTGTAAATGTTTTACTCTCTTTAGAAATAGGAAGATGTATGACCTGCTGTAGATCAAAAACAGCACTAATATGTTTGTTTGTCTTTCATTGCTCTCTGCTTACTATCTTGCTTGATTTCTCTTACTTTCTTCTTTTCACTTTCATGTTTTTGAAACTGTCAATAAGCTATTCTTCTTACTTTCGTGCAGCAAGTAGTATGTCTCTCTATTGTACATTGGTCCTTTTTGGCCTATGCTGTTAGATTCAATTTAGTAAATACCTTTCGATAAGTGAAAATACTAGCAGGATCTCATCATCTTCATATTCTTTTAAATACATTTCATGCATTTGGAAACTGAGAAATAGAGGTGACAAATATTCTTTGAAGAATCCACGGTAATAATAGAGTTCTACCTTGGAAACTTATCATAGCGATTTGCAATATCTTTTCAAGTTTTCTTCGCGTTCTTTCATTTGCGGGTTCTTCCTCTTCTTTCCCTCTCTATAACACCTGTATTTTTTCTTCGTTACAAGTTCTCATAAGCTTTTCGAAATACAAAGTGTGTATTCAAAAATAAAAACTTTGCAAACTTAGTTTTCTCTCAGAACGGTAGCGCCAGTCGTTTCTGCTTATCCTTTTTCTAGGGTATTAACTTGTGGATCTTAGGAACACAGTTTCAATTAAACTGCACCACATATTGCCTCTGAAGATCTAAGGAACCAAGACCACATAAGAAGTCAATATTTCTTGTCGTTGATCATTGGTGAATAAAGTGACATTTTCTTCCAAACCTTTTACAATAATCGCTTTTGCAGGCTTCGTAAGCAGTTTTGGAGGAGCGATATTCATTGTATTGGAATTACAAACATCAGCCCAGTTGATTTTCTAAGTTATTTTCCTTTAAATATTGTGCACTATTTCGTTTCTCCTGACCATGACTATTCAGAGCTGGATTACCTTCAACTTCAAAATCTGCAGGCTTCAGAACAGACTTTCGTTTAAGAACTTGATTTTTGTGGGCTTTTGTGGTTTATGCAGTCTAAATTTTCGTCAAAAATGCCTGGCAACAAAGTAAATATACCTGTGGCATGCTGCCCAAACTTCTTCCAGGCATCCACTATATTCGCAATGTTGTTGAACCTTGCCATTAAAATCACTCTCTGAAGAGCTTATAATTACATCATCTTGCTTTTTTGTTTTTAGTTGTGTAAGGCAATTGACGTCAACAACTGTTTACAATCATTCTTTCCCGTAATAGTGCTGCATAGGAAATAACTGCAACCCACAAATTGTGTACCTTTTACGGTGCACTGTTTAAATTCGCAATTTGGAATCATTTTTGTAAGAATAGAGTCAGCAGAGCAATCCATGATTGCATCTTCTAGTAACATATCTGCAAAAAAAAAAAACATTAAATTAAAAAGGGACATGAGGATGAAAGACTTCAAAAGTACCTGTTTTTGCTTCCTACAATGCGTATATCAGAAATTATGTTGAGTTGCTGAAATCTGAGACTCTTCAATAATTATTATTTGAGGTCTTCCAAAGTTTTAACAAATTTTCTTTTGACTTTGAAAACAGGAGATTATTATCAAAGAAAGATTTTCTAGAAAAGGGAAATGAAACTGTATTATTATGAGAATTTCATCCCCACCTGAATAAATATTTAACAATTAAATTATCGTGATAATTTTCTGTTAAAAATGACTGAAATAATTCCTTCATCATTTGTCAAAATATTTTTATATATGTAAAAGTTGACATTTCGCGAATTTGGTTCATGAAATTCTCCTACGAATATAACTATGCGACAAAGCCGATAGTTTTAGTAGTCTTCGGTATAAGCGAATTAGGTAGCAAATGCGTTCGTAGTCTTTAGCTCAAATTGCTTTCATGCAGATTGCCTAAACTACCCGTTAATTTCCAAATGCACTTGTTACGTATATGTGATAAAATATTGACAGTTTAAAATTTACCTGGTGATATCTCAGAACATTCTCAAGCTCTTCTTTTCCTGGAGTTATCTCAATTTTGCAAACTTCAGTTATCAGATATTCACAAGAGTTTCAAGTTTTCAACAAGGATTGCTTTAACTCAGGCAACTGAATAATATTCTCAGTATCTTTCAGTTGTCTCAAAGCAAGTTTTCTAGAAAAAGAAAAAAAAAACTTGACCTATTATAACAAATATTTAAAATTAAACTTTAGCAACTCATGGTGGCAGCACGTTAGCATTTACAATGGGAAAAAACTTACATAGTTTCTAAACCTACAGGTGATATCTCCAGGACACTGCCATCTTTTTTTCTTGATTATGTTAATTTTGGTGACTTCAGATTCGTCATTTATTAGCTAAGAGTTTCCCAGTTACAACAGAGATTCCTTTATCTTGATAATTGGAAGGTGTCAGTATCATCAACTATTATCCAAAAGAAACAGTTTCTGGAAAGAGAAACGAAAATAATATAATAATAAACAAATTACCTACAGTATTAGCTTTCACCTGTTGATGCTATCGAGCACTACTTCCATTCTCTTCGAAGTAGCCATAATTTTTCCGTAATACCATTTCCATTATATTCATTTTTACTCTGCAACAAATTATTAAGAACCTTTCCTCGACTTTTCAGTTTATCCACACTTTAGTTCTTTAAAATCCACCACGTTTTTTCTCCATTATCCCACAACACTAATGCATCCATTTTTGTAAAGGTTATTTTTCACTAGGAAGGCACAGCACACTCTGACTTTTAAGTTCAATTTATTTTAGAGTTAAAATAATCGCCACTATAGTTCACAAACAGGCATTCTCCCATATTCGCCCAGCCGTTAACTCAAGAAGGACTTTCAAAGGCGAATATGATATTAGCCTGTTTGAAAAACTCTTTATTTAATTATTTGTTACATACGCCTAAACTTATAATAAATTAATATTTTAAGGAGGGAATAATATACGTTCGCCACTTTGAGTGCTTATTCAGTTGCTCCCACTTCTATCAGAACAACCATATAAATAAAAAACCGCATTTTTCATATTCGCCATATTGAATTTGCCGACATGAATTGATCATTGAAAACAAAATTGAACCATTTAGAGCTAACATTTATTTATATTTTTTTGTTTTTGGGATGTTTATATATTTTCTGGCCTTTCATAATAAATTTTATTTTTAAGTAACCCCTAAAAATAAGTCAGAGAGTTTGTCAGGGCTATTGGGCGGCCATCTAATACAGAATCATACGTTTCTATCCAAAAAATATATTTCCTCGTTTCAGATACTAAAGTTAAAAAACGTATAAACAAATCAAATCGTTTGTTTTCCAAAGCAATGTAGATTTTTTACTATCAATACAATTTTTAATAAAGCTTAAATATTTTAAAATACCAGCAACATATATTTTTGAAAAGGAGATGGATGGACCTTTGTTCACAATAAAAAAATACAGGGTGTTTCCATTAAAAAAAAGTTAGCTTATTCATTTTTATAATTATTTGATGTTTTATTTGTGACTTCTTTTTAGCAAAAATATCGTAAAAAAACTATGAAACTGTTATAAGAAGTTTTTTTCCTATCCTTTTTGGTTTTCGTTGTAAGTTAATGTCAAAATATAAATAAAAACCCTATGTGTATATTGTCTGACTTTTGTGCGTGCGCTTTTGAAGTATAGACTATAGACTACTACATTGTAACGGCCAGAATAATACAAGCTACAGATTGTGGTATAAAGGAAAATCCTAAGATCTTGATGAAATTGTCAAGCTTTAGATATTTAACAAACTTCTTCTGCCTACTACGTTATTACAAAAAAAATATCAGACATGAACTAGACTGCTATAACCCATTAAAAAAATTATAGACTAATTTGTTTTGTGCAGAGCTTTGGATTACGTTTTTTGTTGGTTAATTTAGGGTATATATATACAAAAAAATTATTTCATATATTTCTTTTTTGAAGTCGGATGTTTTTTTTATTTTTTATTATTTTTATCTATGGTAAGAGTCAGAATATACTTAATGTTCAAAATGCTACTTGAAAGAGAGAAATAAGAAAGAAATCCCCAGCAGATTGAAATATAAGAAATTAAATTCTTTTTATGGCTGGTGAAAAATTTCATAAAATAAACGCTTTCAAAAAAGCATTTTTTAAATATGAAGATGGCTATTTTACATTTTTTAATTAGAGAGAAACCACCAATATGGTAACGTTCAGTTCTCATGAAATTCCCCGTACAGCAGATGTTTAATCATTTTTTCTTTTCTGAGCAGTACTTGCTTACCCATTCACATATTAATTTACCGACAAATTTTGAAGACATTGTTATTTCCCTGAAGTCTTGGAAATATGAATGATAAATGAGCATATGTCTACCGACAATTATTTCTTTGAATTTTCCACTTTTGATTACGATGTGGCTTTTGTTAAGGAATAACATAAAAATGACTCTGAAATTGTTTATAGAAACGGAATAAAGCTTTCTGGAACTGAAAAATATATATATATATATATATATATATATATATATATATATATATATATATATATATATATATATATATATATATATATATATATATATATATATATATATATCAGTGGCAAATACTACTTTAGATTTTTGCAGTTTGTGCAACCCCCAAAAAGGTTTAAGATAAAATTTAAAAAAAATATATATTTTAATCATGCATAGTTACACTTTGTTTATTCAAATATCTGTATTTATATTATCTGGAAATAACAGCCAAATTAACAATACAACTTGACTGTTTCGCTTAAATATCATTAGTACAATCCTTGTCGCATCCGCCGAAGCCGATGCCGATGCGATGGTTTGCCAATCAAAATGCAAACCAATTGGTTCATTACGAGTACGTATGTAGTATATGGAGTTACCTATCTTGGCATTTTTGGCGCTCTCATAAGCTTTAACGCTGGGTTTGGTCAGGTAAAACGTTTGTTTATCTCGCAGGCTGATTTACAATTTATTGAAGTATAATTTTTATTTTGGTTATGGGTTGGGTTTGTTTATTTGTGCCTTAATTATTTTTAAGAAATCTTTTGTGTGTTAAAAATGAATTCAATTAAAGTTTAATTACGAAGCCATTTGGTGGCTGATCTTCAGCGTCAAAGCGGAAAATAAAAAGGCCAATTCCTCTATTTAAAAAAATAAAACAATCTGTGTCAAGTAAAAAATGAGTTTTTACCAGAGACATTTAATGCCACTAATCTATAAAAAAACATATAGTGGATGTGCTGGCTTCATGTTTAAGATCTGTCTATTTATTTTTATTAATTAATTTATTTTTAAAGAAACATAAGGATTACATATTACTTTTTAACCACAAACCACCATGATATATATATATATATATATATATATATATATATATATATATATATATATATATATATATATATATATATATATATATAATTGATTTCGATATTTTCATTGTAGAATTAAATAAAAAAAGTAAATTACATGTATTAATTAGCACAAGACAACATGCCAGGTCATTACAATCGCATTTTAAAGGCTTTGCAGTACTCTTCTTTAACAATGTGACCAAACATAAAGATATGAGATAGACATGAAATGCTAGGACCAGGAATATTGTTTTTGATGTAATGGAAGGCAACTATAAACAGAGTGTCTTAAGCCTTGTTTTTACAGATAAATCACGGATTTTTCTGGATTATAAGAAACTACAAGAGATGAGCAAATTTGTTGGCACATTCTCATGTTTAATTTTCAAACTTCCAGCTGTGGAAACAGATCCCGAGCTAACTAATTCGTCTTAGAAGTTCAAGGGTGTTTTTTTAAATTTACAGCGATTTCAACTTTTTACCTTTGTATCTCGGTTGTTAAGTAAAGTTAGAAAAAAATGGTAAATATTATATTTATATAAAATTTTACCTAGAATCCATTGGCTAATTATTTTTATCAATTACGGTTTTTGGATATAGCCCAAAGATGACTTTTAACACCATGTTTTATTATTTGACTATTTGTTTCCCAATAAAATCCTATACCTATTTATTGATCCACATCACTTTATATGTATTTTTTTTAAAAAAGTTATTTGTGGAAAAATAAATTTATAATAAAAATACCTCATACTCCTTGTATAAATTTTATTATTTATTATTATTATTTTTTTAATATAATTATTATATTAACTCTATCATTTTTATTTGTTTTATAATTTGCTTAACATTACATAGGTAAGCCAGGTTTTTATCTTTAATCTTCAAAAGAATAAATGTGGTTTCTTGTTATTTTAGGAAAAATATATCGTAATGCATTTTGCCTTTTTTCCCCTCTTAATATAAAATTTAATATTATATGTCAAGTTTTGCAAACTCTATTTCATTTTAATTAATTTAAGAACTGAATGCTAGCAGATATAATTCCACATCTATTTCTTGTATAAAATATTTTATGCAGCGATCATTTTTTCTGTTAACTTGCAATCTACTCAACAAAAATGCGTACTTTGTGACCAATTAAAATTAAAAATCGACATAAAAGGCAAATTGCTTCAGTAATATCAATTTCCGTTTTTTCCAAAAATAATCACCACAAGATTGATGAGCTTATTGCAATGTGATTTAAACCCAGGGTCTTACATTTTAAATCATATGGAACTTTCCTTAATTTTTGACAAATAACAATTTTCTTAAAAGCACTAACAAATCTGTATTATTAATGAATAAGAATTGATTATTTTATTGGGAATTAAATAAGCAGATATTATACCACAGAGTGTCATTTAAAAAAGTGTTATCTTAAAAACCGCCTTTGACAAAAAACAGTGGTATCACCACTGGATTCTACGTAAATTCTACATGTGCATTTTCATTTCTAACTGTCAAAACAGCAGAGCAGTCAGTTCATGGTTCTGCTGTGCGACATAAAAGTTTTGGT
The DNA here is from genome assembly GCA_019359885.1 of Listronotus oregonensis. Taxonomy (NCBI): domain Eukaryota; kingdom Metazoa; phylum Arthropoda; class Insecta; order Coleoptera; family Curculionidae; genus Listronotus; species Listronotus oregonensis. Next base: position 37,464 of record JAHBCN010019532.1, read on the forward strand.
TACTGAAAAAGGCTTTCTTTTAATAAAACATTTGCGTCGATGACAGGTAGTTACAACAAATTAACCATGGGAAAAAGTAAAGACTTGGATGATGGGAGAAATAATATACAAATTTACTTATTACGGATAAATAAAGTTACATCGAGTTTTGATCTATATTCAAAACTCCCACTCGTAATATTAAGTTTTAGTTGCGTCGTTTTTAAAAAAATCGTCAAACAGACAAACTGACAATAAATTTACGTTTTCTTTCCAAAATACACACCCCTAAAAAGTTCGCAGCATTTATTTATTTTGGATTTAAAAACGCTTTGTTTTATAAAAAAGTCTAACTTTAAAATAAGTGTTTGCAATTCTATTGGGTGAGACTTAAAAAAATATATATTATACGAATGTATGCTTGCAAACCAAAATGTAAAGTTTTTTATTTCAAACATGGAAAACCGCCAAAGATTTTTTTTATTTTTAATTTTTTTCATAGCTTTTAATTAATCCCCGTCTTCCTACCTATTAAAATCAAAACAAAATTAATTATAAATAACACACCAATAACAAACGCAATGTATAAAAAATTTTTGTAGATCAACTGTGTACAGAAAAAATCGGTCACGCGCGATCAATCCAAGAAAAACACTTTCACGCGACTTTTCAGTAAAAGTTTCGTTTTTCGACTGACAAACATAAGCTCGATCGCTGCCTGTCTGTTTATTACCTAATAAATTTGGCGGAGTGAGCGCAAATGTTCACGGTTGAGCGATCAAATGTAATTATACTATACGGGCTGTCCCCGGTTTGAAAGGTGCAGTATCCTTATCAAAGGACTGTTACTCAAGTGATACTGTCCAGAAAGTAGAAATGTAAATGTGGTTTTCATTAGGGTTTGTTCTTGGATGCTCTTATTATTTTTATTATATGTAAATAATTTTAGCTACTTAATTAAAAATATATATATAATGTTTGGCGGATGATACAACTATTTTGTGGAATTAAGAAAAAATACAAATTCTTTATATGATGTAATTTAAAATAATATTTTAAAATTTAAATCATGGTGTAACTACAACTTGCTTCTTCTATAATAAAACTAATACGACAAATAAATGTATTGCTTAACTAACATATTTTTTAGAATTATGGAAGTTATAAAATCATCTGTACTAAATTTTTAGGAATTTATGTCGTGTAAAGTGAATTTCAAAAAAATTGTATAAGTATGTAGTAAACTTGCAGTACTCCTCTATAAATTGAAGAATTTTTTTATTTTAAATCTATTCATTTCACTTTAATTCAATCGATTATAAGACATTGTATTGTTTTTAGGAAAAATTCAGTTGGATTGATTAAGTTGTCTAATTATTTTCAGTGTTTTTCTTTGAAAAGACAGGTTCCGATATATTTGTATAGCTTGTGCAAGGGCTCATGACTAATTGTTCTATAGAAAATTTAAATTCTTTCGTCACCTCTTTAAAAACAGTATCTTTAATATAAAAAAAATATTGCTTCATTAATACAAAATTCTTCGCATGTTCTGCTTTGGCAAAAAAATCTTTTAATTTAGCTCAAATTTGTTTTAATCATTTACCTTCTAGTATGAAAAATATTGGTAGTTTTCATAAATTCAAATTTTCGTCAAAACTTTTGTTAAAAAAGGCTTATTATGTTGTTTAAATAATTTGAATAATTAGAATAGATTTATGGCTTAAAATCGTTATATTGTCTTTTTTTTTCTATTATAATGTTGCAGTTTTTTTCCCTTAATAGACTCCCCCATTTTAATTCATTTTTAGTAAAATTGTTAAAGTTTGGACGAAAGGACGCAAAACGCACTGAACATCGGCAGACTGGGTAGTTGCGGGAGGAAGGTCTGTCAGTTAATCCCAGACCGTTATTGTTTCCAACTACGAAGAAAAAACCACCCAAGACACTCGATGTAGCTCAATGGGCAAATCCCCTTCTCAAAAGGGTTAAACATCTAGGTGTTTTTGACCAAAGATGAACTAGGTACCTCAATGAAAAGCTTGCCAGAAGGCAAAAAATTGCCCTCGGGAGATGTCATGAACTATTGGAAAAAGCTGAGGACTTATTCAAAGATGGTATGCGGTTGTATAAAATGGTAATGGACTTCCACGCGGTAACCTATGGTTCAGTTGCCTGGGGGCAAGGGGTCTACGGGCCATGGCAATAGACAACTTCCAAAGTGTGCAAAGGCTAGCATGCGTATGCATCACGGAGCTATGAGAACAACTCCAAGCCGCCAAGCCCTGGAGTGCAGCTAAACCTGCCTTATACATCTGCCTGGGGGCGAAGTAAGGCGCCCGTTACTCCATACAAGTCAAGGAGGTTAAAGTCAGTGCTTGAACCATAGGACTCCAGATGAAATAAGAAGGAAGGACCAAAGTTCGACTCATTGTTGAGATGCCCTCAGACAGGACTCGACCCCTCGTTTCATCTTCCGATGGTTTCTTTCGTATTGTCGCTTTATTAGGGAGGACTGGAAGAGCCCTCCAAATCAAAGCAGGTGCTATCTGGTATACAGATGGGCTCCTGGAATAACTGAGGTGTAGGAGCTGGCATCTTTGGAATAAGCCTGGGAAAAGATGATATTAAGTGATCTGGTCGGCACACCACGGTTTTCAAATAGCAGCAATAAGTGTGCCGTGCGGATTTAGAAAATTAAAGGAAAAAATGTCGTAAAACTTTGCTTTCGAATAGCTAACCACATTTGAGGCTTCATCAGTTCCCCAAAAAAATTCGTTCCAAACTAGATCAGGACTGTATGCAGACCCTGGAAAAGTCGGCAACGAAACAAATGCACGGTAGCCTGGTGCCTGCCCAGGCCCCACGAGGCAATCCAGGCAACGAAAGAGGCCGACAGGCCTAGCCAAAGGATCAGCCGCGGAAATGATGGGCCCGGAGCCATTCTGAATGTCTCGGCCCAGGTCTCTTCAAAGCATCTATTCAGAGTTGGGTAGACAGACGGTTTTCTGGCACAATTAATTTCGTGCCGGACAACGACAGACAAAGCAGTTCAGTAAGACACCTTTCGACCAGCGTTTACATCGGACCAACTGAGCCATAGCCGTAAAGGTATGGAATGCCGGTAGGTCAACAAACAGGACATTGGCACTCGCTTAGCTAGAAAGATAAGCCAGGTGGAGGATAGCCTGTGGGTTCACCAGGGAGGCTGAAAGGCACAGCCTTACATGTGTGGTGCTATTCAAAAGCACTATGCAGGCGCCGGGTTTGCTGGCTTGGGGCCAAACTGGCAAGTTATGAATTGTAGTGTCAGGACTTTCAGAGTCTAGTTAAAGAAGGCAGAACGGACAGAGGCACTCTCAAGAACGATGAGGACTCCCAATAATCACTAGTGAGTTGCAGTGTTGATCTGTTTAGCCATCTCGCTCAAATAATCTAGTAATCAGTTATTGAAAAACAGCCAGCCTTTCTTCCACGCTGATTAAGATTTATATTTGGGGTTACTATAGCCATACGTTTTATTCGCTGCAAAAGTGCGACTTTTAAGTAAGTGCACTTCAATGCACTTTTCAAGATTTGACAAAAATGATTCTGCCACGTGAAGGAAAACGCAGTCTATTTACCGAACCTCTTTCAGAATTCGGACTTTTAAAATTGAGTTCTTCATCGGACAGGTGCAAAACCTTTGACATCAATGGCCCACAGAACAAAATTTGGTGCCAGTCTAACTCAGGACCATGAAAGCCAATTTAAATCCCCAGGCAGAAATAAGTCGGCCCTCGAACACTTCTCCTCAGACTCTTTTTGGAATTTTTAGCCGGGTATGTGTGTGCTAAGCCATATCTTCTACTGTTGATTGGACAATCCATGAGTTAGAATTCAACATTAAACCATGTGTTCAAACCTAATGATGCTTTATTAGAAAAATGACCTTTTACAAAATCAATGTTTCTTAGTTTTGTGATAGGTGCTGATTCAATATAATTTAGTTCAGTCCAAAGGCCATGAGAGATAGTAATTCAAAAGGTGCTGACTTATCTCATATAGAGTTTATTTCAATATCAAAATGAGTAGTCTATTATATGAGACCTATGTATAATTGATGTTTCATTCTTTTAATTATTATCATAGTTTATTTTATCTAACATCAAAGATGTATAACATATGACAAAAAAACAATAATTATTATTATTATTATTATTTTAATAAATTATTATTTTATTACCGTTACAAGTCATATGATACAATGGGGTATTGAAACACGATTTAATATTTTTTCCTGGGACATCTAGGTTTATTTATCATAAAATTAGGCTTTGATATTTGACAACAGTTATCAATGAGCTTTAAAATTTTCCTTGTGTTTCTTATATATTGCATGTTTTTGTGTAATGTATTAAAGTGTACTAAGGAATTTATTAGGAGATCAGACGTGTTAGAACGGCACCGTCCTGATTATATGTGTGATGATATGAGACCGTGACGGCCAGCGTGGACATTCATCTATCAATCTGTTAAAACTCTTGTTTTCACTTTGGACTGCCCAAAATAATAAACAGTGTGAGCTAAGACCAAACATTTTTAATTTTACCTGTCTGGTAGACCATTCAGATTGAAGTAGTAGAAAGACACTCATATTTTAATTAGATATCTCAAGAATAATTGAAATAATTTTTCAATTTTTTCATTAATTGGAATACTTTTTATATGGTGTACATACCGAGAGGGTTGCAACAGTGATGACGAGACCGGTCTTGGTCTTGCAGTCTTGAGTGCTAGTCGGCAGATAAGATGAAACAAAGTCACCTCATGCAGACCAGACCAAGACCGGGGTATGCAGGATGAACCAAGACCGAGGTGTGCCCAGACTACCAAGACCAGACCGACCTGTAAGACTCTTGCACTTCTGGCTTTTTTGATATTGTAATATTTATTGTTGTGTCAAAATACAAAATGTTTCATACAGGGCATTATTAAGCAGTATATTAAAGACTGCCAAATAAGATTGTTTATTGTAGTAAAGTTTCTTAAATAAAATAATAATTAAATCGCTTACTTTCTTCTTTTAGTTCTATAGTTCTTTAACAACATGTTTAAAAATAATGAAGATGGGCTCAGAAAATAGTTAAATAATATGACATCTCCAAAAATCGTTTGATGAGAAAAAACTAGGGTATCAAAAGTTATGGAAGCTGAAAATTACTTTCTCATATTTTCATGTTTTCAATTAGCTGTCTGTTACACTTACAGGGTGGGTCAAAAATCTCATTGTTTCACTGTAAGAAGTAACACCATTAGATTATTGTGCAAAATTGAATAATGTGAAAGTAATGGATTGATAATGCATATTGCCATGTATGATAAAATGTTTTGCAAATGGATTGAAAAAATCCATTGGACTTCCCAGACTAAGAAAAGTCAACATAAAAGTAATGTTTAAAACCATCTACGTCGACATTGCTCCTATAACACCAATTTTCCTTTACAAATATACTGGTTGGCGATTTTTCCAAAATTGATTTTTTGCCATATTTTTTTTATTTTGGGGAAAAGACTAAAGCCAAGAAGGATTTTCTTAATTGGCGGTACATTCTTCGGAAAAATTCTGAAATGAAATAATTTTATATTTTATGCCTTTTTGTCACTATAATTTTTGTATGTTTAGTTTTCACTATAATGGACGATTTGAAGACATCAGGCATCTACCTATTAAAAGACCTTGTCTGCAGTTCAATTTATAAAGTATTTCTACAAACTTTGTGCAGCAAATGTTTAACCAGTTTAAGAATAAAAGTTCTTTCAAACCTGAAAAAGTTTTTTAAATGTTTTTTATTTAATCCAGAAACTAAGCTATTTTACATATCAGAATTATTTCATAATTTCACACATTCTAAATTTAAAGTAAGTAAAAGCTTCTTACACAATACACAGTTTTGAATTTTATCCTGCTTCTTCAGAAGAAAATTTATATAATTCTTTATTCCTAAAATATTTTCTATAACGCAATAAATGTATAAAGAAGGTTGTGCATTAATTAAGCAAAAATAGAGCGCTATAAAGCGGTGGTTTTAAAAAGGCTGGAAAGGCTGAAGCCTGGGGCGAAATATGGGCGGCAAATTTAAAATTTAAATTTTTTAAGAAAAATGTATTTATTTTTTAAAGCAAAGATATTGATTGTTTGTTTTAAAGAATTGTTATTTAATTTCTGTTTTACTTTAAATTTGTTTAATAAATTTTTATAAAAATTACAAAAGTGAATTACATTAAAAAATTTTTGCCCATAGGGAGGCAAAATATATTGCTGGCCGGAAAAAATTTAAAAACCCCGGTTTCTGGCGCTATAAATAAATAAACCCCTTCATAAAAATAAAATATGCTTTTTAATCAAAAAATTTTAAAAAATGTACGTTAGATTAAAATTGATTATTTAAAATTTTTAAAAACAAAAATATAGTCCCCATCTTTATTATATTTAAGTTTTAAAAAAATAAAATTTCCCAAGATTGCTTAGTTTAAATTATTACTACAAAAAAAACCAAGACCAGCAAGACTCTTGCACCAAGAAAGACAAGGGGCCAAGACCGGGTGGTGCAAGACCAAGACCAAGCCCGGGTACAAGACAAGACCAAGACCAGACCAGGCTTGCAGACCAAGACTACCCCGTCTTGGTCTTGGGTCTTGTTTTGCTCATCACTAGGGTTGGCCTTAAGGGATGGTAATCGGCCTTTTAATTTTTTGAATACCCAGCTAGACTTTTAGAATAAAAAGATAGTTTTTCCTTTGTTTATTTAAGAAATTTAAGAACTCTTTATTAAATCATGAGATTTTTGATTTTTAAATATTTAAAGCCGCATTAAGAATTTTTAATTTTCCCACAATTAAAGTTCTGCGAAGCGCGGATACGTTTTTTTTGGCGGAAATTCAATCTTGTAGTTTTTTAAAAATGTTTTTTTTTATCGGCAAATGACCCGTTATGATAAAAATATATGTGATTTTCTTTAAAAGATCAAACTTATTTTTTCATTTTTTTTTAAAAGGGAGTCAAATTCAAAATATTAATTTTTTAGTTATTTCAAATTTTAGAAAAAAAATTTAAGTTTGAATGTTTAAATATTTTATAAAAATAGAAATTTTAAATAACTTTTTGGTTGAAAGTTTAGGTAGGCGTTTTTTAATTCGTCTTAAAATTTCATCTTAAATCTTTTCAATCAGAAGTTTTTAAAACTTCTATTTTCAAAAAAATAATAAAATAAAAAAAATAATAAAAAATTAAGTTTATTTTTTAAAAAACATCGAAAAATAACAAAAAAAAGTTTTTTAATTTTTTCCCTCCATTTCAAAAAATTATGAAAAAATTCATGAATCTAAATCCAAATAGACACATCACATATTTTCATCATAATAGTCCAAAATGAGGAGCAAAGCAATAAATCTGTACAGTTTTCCTTTGTGGCTAATTCAAAGGTCTTTTGGGATCTTTCGAGCGAAAAAAATTTATCTTTAACAAAAGGGGGAAGGGCTGAAAATGGCCCCTAAGGCCCGTAAAATGGGTTTCCGCTAATATCTGCCAAAATATGTGGTGGAGAATTTTGTTTGACAAAAAAAGAAAAATTGCCTTGTAATCTACAAAAATGGTCCTTAAATTTTTTCGAAAAATTAATAGTTTTCGAGATAACGACCAAAAGTCCTATTTTAGGGGGCGACCAATTCCCATTTGGGCCCAAAAATGTTTTTTAATCATTCGGGTTTATGGAATGGAAAAACTCGTACCATGATCTATTACTCGAAGATAAACCAACGCCCCCCAGAGATAAGCCTATCTCTCTTACGCCTGACGTCACTCGATGACAAAAATTTCCCCCCGGGAAAAAGCGGGTTTTTAAAATGCGTTCATTTCGGTTTAGATGTTCGATGGTTTAGTGTATTGTTTATTTATTTTGAAACCACCGTTTTGTAATAGAACTCAAACCCCATTTTAACAATTTAACGGAGGGCATTAAAGTTGGCTAAAATTATTTAACATCGCAAATGGATTGGGCCCAAATCTGTATTTAAAATTCTAATGTTAAATAGAGATATTAAAAAAAAAAACAAATAAGAAGAAAAATGACGAAATTATAAAATAGTTTAAATTTAATTTGGTTCTGTGTATTTTTAATTTTCTAAGAAATTAATATATTCTTAAAATAAACAGATGTAAACATTACGGTGTCATTTCTTAAAAATTTTTCCCTGATTAAAAATATAATATCCTTTGGGGGGGGGTATAGCGCATAAATAATAAACATTTTAAAATTGTACAATGTTTTAAATATTCCTCTCTTTTTGTTTTTTTTTAACATAACAAAATATTATGATATTTTTTTAAAAGTAGTCTAGTAGTTAATTTTTTAAAAATAAAAACCATAAATCTTTTGCCTATAAGTGTATTATTTATATAATTAACAAATGTTTAAATTAAATCTTTAAAAAATTTTATAATCGTTTGTTGTTCTTTTTTAATTAATCAATGTCAACGGGAAATTTTATATTATTTATTCTCTTTTTTTTTAAAGGCTTATTATCTGCGGATCCTAAATCCCTTAATTAAGGAAATTTCTTAATATATATAATATAAGATATTTCATACACAATATATAAAATCTTAAGTAATGGAAAAAAATACAAATAGCGTTAAAAAAAAAACCCGCCTTTCCAACCGAAAAACAAAATTTTTGTAAATGGTGACGTCTCGCAACGTCGTACAAATTGAATCAAAAGTGGGTTTATCTTCTCGATAATAGTATCCGAACTCGTCCCTATCATTGCATATGAGTTTAATTCTGATTTCTGATTTAAAAGCGGTCAGTGTTTTTTCAATTTTGTGGGTATAAAAATTAATTATTATTTTTTAAAAAATGGTTTATTTAACATTTTTTATAATAGATTTTAAAAGAGTGTTCAATAAATCAAATTTCCTTTACAATCTTTTTTTGCGTTTTAATAAAAATGTTTTGCTCATCTGCATTTTAGTAGAAAAATACTACACATATATTCAGTGAAATGTTATGAATTTTGGGCGGCAGTTTGAAAAATATTGGTTTTCGAAAAATTGGTGGGGACCTTTTAAAAAAAAGATTTCAGGTGATCTTCATTTTTTTCTACAAATTTTCTAATTCGTATTTTGGAAAGATATTCGAAACTCATTTTTGGTTTGGGCCATTTTCAGCGGTTCCCATCGATCTTATAAATTTTTTTTCTAAACTCAAGCATCCCGAAGACCTAAGAATAAAACTGTACAGTTTATTTAGCTTTGGGTATTTTCCAAGTCAGTTACTGGTTTTTTTAGTGGTCAATAGGCTTTGTTAAATATTTAAAAAAATTTTAAAAACCTAAAAAAAAATGAATTTCACAAAAATCTTAAAAAAATGGTGCTTTCCGATTTAAAAACTTTAATTTGATTCAATAAAACAGTTTACCATACTAAAAAGAAAGGCCCAAGTGTTTTATTTTCACAAACCATGGAAGTTTAAAAAGTAAAAAGGGCAATTAACCCCATTTGCCAAAGGGTTTTTTCCAACCTTAAAAAAAACAAAATCATGGTAGGAAATAAAACACGCTGAAACATTTCTTTATCCACACTGCATTAGCGAATTTTAATTATACATTTATATTGTACCTTATTCTAAAAGCCACATTTCCGAACAAAGATAAAATTTAAATTAATCCCAATTATCTTTCCCCTTTGGCATGAACCATCAAAAACAAAAAAAACGATCAAGGTGACGGGCGAAATGTCATTATCAAAAATATTATCTCTTTATTTTCAAGGCACACAGGAGGTTAAAATTGAAAAAAATCTGGAAAGTTTGTCGATATTTCAAAACCCAACTTTATATATTATTGGGCGTTGGTTTTATAACGCTCAATCCAAATATACGCGTGTATGCAACTATCACGAATTGGCAATTTACATTTTTACGACAGATAATAAAAAAAATAAAAGTTTATCTAAAAAGGTATATTTTTTTATTTGCATTTTTAAAATAAAAAAATAATTTAATAGTTTTTGCTTTTAGTTTTCAGACAGCCATATTTAATAAAGGTTTTTAACACTGCGTAAGTAGGGTGAGGGGATAGAAAATATCTAATAATATTAATTTAAAAAAAATAAGAATGTTATCTAGAATATTAAAAAATATATTTTGTTTATTGTTAATTTAGTTAAGCCTATTGTTTTCTATTCTATGTTGAATAATGTTTACAGAAAAAAAATGAGATGACTTTTTTTAAGAGACCAAAACAAAAAAAACTTGCCAAGTTTCAAAAAAATTTAATAGCGAAACTTGAATTATTTTAATTAAATGTAATTGCAAAATTACAATTCGTTCAGGTAAAACAAACAGGCCAGAAATAAATATTTTCTGATGAAAGGGAAAAATGTCAATAATCAGTCGTATTAAAAAAAAGAATTATTCAATCCCACGAAAAATATCAAATTTAGTGGCATTATAGGAAACAGTTTTAGAGGGAATTTTCAAATGTTTTCAGTTTATTTCAACAAGTCCATTTTATTTCAACTAATAAACCTTTGTCAGGTTCAAAAAATCAAGGTACTGTAATAAATAATTTAAATTTCAACAGATATCAATGGGGGAAGAAAAAAGGGAAAGAGATCTTAATATTTTACTGAGTGTGAAGGAAAACAAATGGTTAGTACAAAAATTCTTTGGCAAAGGTAATACATCTCAGATTCGCCTTTGAAAAAAAACCAAAAATTATTCTTTTAAAAATTTGAAAAACAAACAAGAGCTGCGAAGAAAATGAAAAAGCGAAGAATGGCATTTGTTTTGAAATGATGGAAGCAAATCCTAGTTTTTTAAAATATTTGTTTGCCGGTGAATGTGCTTTTCCTCAAATGAACCAAATGTTTGAGTTGCGGTTGAAAGAAAATAAACATCTGTTTATCTTGGACAAAATATCCCCAAAAACAAATGTATTCTGGGAATTCGGACTCCCATCTTTGGGGACCTTCTTTGGTTTAAACCCTGACAGCGAAACCTATTTGGACTTATTTCAAATCAATGGACCCCCCCTTGGAAGAAGTTGTTCGGAAGATAAGTCTGGTCCCAAATGGATGGTTGCTCCGCCTGTCCCGTATGGTTGAATACCTGGGGTTCGGATACTTTGGCCGGGGTCACCGATCTTTAACGAATGACTTCTTTGTGGTCACTTAAAGTTCATTATAAGTTTGAGAATCTAATCAGATACAAAACTATTTCGTTAGAATGTAATAAAATTCCCCAATATCAACTTGAGAACTTTAAAGAAATGAATTTATGATCGGTTGGGATATTGTTTGGAGGTTTTAAAGTTTTTTGAACATTTGATTAATTAATTTTTTTTGTAATTCTCTATTATTTTTAAAAACTTATTGCATTTTATTTCTTTTTATTTTTCCACCCTAGAAAAAATATTAAGAGTTGAGTTCTCTATTTTCGGATCTATTTTCGATCTTCTAGTTAAATATTTACAATTTTTTGCGTGGCTTTGGACTCCAATATACTGACATTACGTTTAATGTTAAAATGGAAAGATAGGCTTAATGGGAAAATAAATTGAAAATTTAGATACTCTTTGGTTTAATTAAATACTAGTATGAAAAATAATTTTTATGATCGATAGTAATAATTGTTATTAGTTAAACTTAATTGTTTTATTAAATAAAAGTATTGATAAAAACATAATGTTAACGTGTCTTTTACTTTGAATGTAATGGTTGTGAGATTGATGAAACAAAAAAAACATCTTATTCGGCTGCCCCCTCAGATTTAACAACCCTTTTTTATAACAAATATATATATATATATATATATATATATATATATATATATATAATAATATATATTATATAAGATATTAATTTATCATATAAAATTAGAAAAGGTATCAATATATACCTTAAATTTGCAAACCAAAAAGTCAATATTATCCCAGTCTTACCCTTTATTGCAATACCTTTAATGCACATTAGTAACAGTGAAACCTGTAAATAAATTATTTATGTTGTTACAAAAAATTCAAAATTAATTTTGGTACCACGTATTAAAAAAAACACGTTCAAAAGCAACCAATATAAATATCATACTAAAAAAGGCCATTTCTTTTTTTTTTTAAAAAATTTTTTTTTTAAAATTTCTGGAAAAAAATTTAAATTCTATTGCATTTTTTTAATACTGGAAAAGACAGAAGCATGGCGTTCATTTTCTTTGGATGGTCTTGAAATTTGTATCTTATTTGTTTTAAAACACAAAAATTTATAATTTTATCTTCACTTAAATCAATTACATATTTAGTAATAAGTGTAACACGTCGAATATAAGCAAATAAAATCAGACACGGTAAATTTAAAAATTTTTTAGTGACGAGTCATCAAATATTGATATTTAAAAAAATAATGTTAAACGCAGGATGTTGCTTTAAAGTCATTATTACATCATTCATGGTACTATTTGCGATCAAATATAATTTCGCATTCGTTTTAGTGTGATGGTCGAATTCGGCCAATTAAAATTTTTCAGTTAACGGTTGTTGACTTCAATTTCGGCATTATGTACTTTCATTACCGAGGTTTAGCAACAGGTTTTTTTTTAAAAAATTATGGCTCTATTCGAACAAAATAAAGCAGTTTACACCGCGAGGTTAATTAATCAGTGGACCAAATCGGACTTATTTTTCTTCGAAAAACGTGTTTACCAACAATTTGTGGATCAATTTAATTCAGGTTTAACTCTAGTACCAGAACCCAGAGATCAAAAAAGGAATTGATTTACGGATCCGGATCCTTGTAAAGGGATCAAATCACCAACGCGAATTACGATTCCTTTTTAGAAAAAAAAGAATCAATTCAGGTAATCGATTCCTATGTATCGGATCACGAATCCGGATCATCTTAGTTTTTTTACTTACAAATGGTACTACATTGAATGATACTACATAATCGGATGATAAAAACAATTGTCAAAAATTTTGTAGGCAAGGGCCGAAATATAATTATTTTTATTTTGGTCTTTGGGCCAATAGTTTTTGGTAAATATTTTTAAATTTTAATTTTTCTCCCAGTCAACATGAAAACCATTATTTGAACATTTTTTGAACTGTATTCCCAAAAATTGCAATGCCAAAATCTTCTAAGGTTTTTTAAAAGTGATTCTTTAGATAACCTTATGCAACATAAATAAGACATCTATTGTAATTTTACAGAAAGTTTGACAAGTACCATTTAGGTGTGGTTCCTTCCACGCCGTCGCAACAACCCAAAGCGACCCAACCCATGCGACTAACCCAAAAACGTAAAGGTAAAGTTTCCTACGCGGTGCATCCCACCGCTATATCGCTAACGCATGCGCCGTTTTAAACAGGTGGTTTCTTAGGACCGCGGGTCAAACTCGCGGATACATAAATTAGTGAAAGATAATATTTGGTAAGAATCGATGGATGATCTGGCAATATATTTATTATTAGAAGAAAAAGGGGATGACGTTCCTAACAATTAGCCAACCTGAAACATAGCAATGCCCCTATAAATACAATATTTGGGAAGACGCGATGGGGTTGTTATACTACATTAATAAATCGTCTGCAACAGGATAAAGTAAAATTTGAAAATTTTTAGATTTTTGAATAAGCACAGTTTAGAATTCTTGACTTAATAAAAGAGGGTATAAAGTCCGACCCCTCAAGAGTTGAATATCCAATAACCCAAAGGAAAAATTAGCCTGAATGGTAAATCTGTATAGGGTGTCCCAAAAAATCAAAATTATCATTAGGATCTGGAAACTTGAAGGATACGTCGGTAAAAAAAACACGCAATATGATGCTAATCAGATCCCACTAGAACTTTAAAATTTTCGAATACTACTTTTGGAAAAAACGTTTTTTTCCGATTTCTTTTTTTTTTTTATGACTTTATTTGAATGGAGTAACAACCTTTTTTACATTTTCATTGCTTCTTTTCTGTTCTACAAAAATTAATTTTATTATATTTATACACCGAAGTTTCGGTTTTGAGCTGCCATCATCCTTTTTTAAATACGGCCCTGGATTTTTATTTTTGTATTTTAGAGCTATTAAGTTCCCAAACCAATAATGTATTGCACTTATTCGAAAAACTTATAATAATTTAATTTCATAGAAACCATATGTTAGAAGAGTCGGACAATATTTTTTTGGCGGGATCTTGGGAAAACATTTTTAATTTTTAATAAATTCGAAACATCATTGGATTTAGGATCTTAAAAGCTCTTAAAAACTAAAAAAAAAACCCGGGGCCTTTTAAAAAGATAAAGTTAATTTTTAACAATTAAAATCCCGGACATTCCACACAAAACAACACAAACAAAATATCAGACGCAGACACGACTGCGGCGTCGCTTCTCCTCAGTTTTCCAACGTACGTTAAATGGAACTGAGCAGTCCTTTAGTATATATAGTCGTTAAACACAAACAACATTTTTAACCAAAGCGGCTAATTGTTGTTGAAATTCTGTAGCCACTTTTTCTTTAATGGATAATAAACAAGCACACATTCACTAAAATTTTTAAAATGTCTATGTTTTATAAAATATATGTAGTACTTTGAAACGATCTTATTTTGCTGTGATTCATAAAAAAAACCATATTTTTTTACTAAAAACTTGCATCAAAGTATTTTCAACCGTTCCATTCTTAAATTGTACAATAGGGTTTATTAGATAATTATTAAAAATCCCGACTGCCTGACTTGAATTCCTTTTGACCTTAAATCTTTTAATTTCACATCAATCTATCAATTTCTAACAACTAAATCTTGATACTTTTAAAATTTTTCTCTTCACCATTCTTTTGGGCATAAAAATGGAAGGTACTCATAAGTCAGATTACTGCTTTCAAAAAGATTAGAGGAAAAATCCGTAAATATTTACGGGGGATTAGTTTACAGGTAAAAAAAAAGGGTTGTAAATTCTAAGGCCCAGTATTTTTTTAACACTTCTGTGTAAAATTTCCTTACCAAATTTCACTTTAGCTTCAATTAAAACTGGAAATTATTTCTTATAATAAATACTATTACAAGTCTTTTTCGAAAAAAGAGGTACCGGTGAATTATGAAATCATTACTCGCTAGGAAATAATGGATGCTATTATTATTAACTCATAGATGATAAACGAATAATAGTTAAGTCATGGATCAACATATTTTTATATTATCCTTCTATTTTTCCTGGATTTAAATAAGAAAGCTTAAAAATAATTGTAAAATATTTTTCATACCTAATGCATGTTTTTTTATTTCTTTTTATGGCAAAAAATAATTGTAATTACCCAAGATTAACACCCTGTATAGTTTAATAAAAATACTGTAAGTTAAGTAATTTTAAAACGCAGTAAAAAATCATATATGGTTTATATCAGGAGCTTTTAGTTTTAATGCAGTAATAGAAAGACCTTGGAATAAACATAAACACACTAAACTGAGAAGTAAAGAACAGATGCTCCACATAAACATTAAAGAAAAAGCTTCGGGAAAATTTATTTGATTTAATCAACACCAATTAATTTCTTACAGACAAGGTTTTATTTTGGAAAATCAAAATAGTTTCAGGAAGTTGAATCCAAAATAAAACTTTTGTTCAGTGACGACAATTAAATGTAAAACGAAAAAAATAAAAGTTTAACGAAACTTACAATAGTTAATTAATACAGGGTGTCCGAAAAGGATTTTACCACTTAGAAAATATAAATTATTTAATTTTGGATTTATTTTTTCCTTTTACTAAACTACAAACTAAAAATTTATTTGTAAAAATTATGCCGTGGGAGTTGGATGGCTGTACTTGAAATAAATGTAGCGCCGAAAATCGATGAATGACCCTCTGAATAGAACCCCCAGGTCTGTGATTCTAAATCTTTTTGGGATATATATATATATATATATATATATATATATATATATATATATATATATATATATATATATATATATATATATATATATATATATATATATATAATATATATATATATATATATATATATATATATATATATATATATATATATAAATATATATATATATATATATATATATATATATATATATATATATATATATATATATAT
Organism: Listronotus oregonensis; assembly: GCA_019359885.1. NCBI lineage: Eukaryota > Metazoa > Arthropoda > Insecta > Coleoptera > Curculionidae > Listronotus > Listronotus oregonensis. The sequence continues at coordinate 53,577 of JAHBCN010019532.1, forward strand.
ATATATATATATATATATATATATATATATATATATATATATATATATATATATATATATATATATATATATATATATATATATATATATGTATATATGAAATGCATTTTAAACATTTAATCAAATTAAATAACTTTTAATACTATACAGATTTCCTATGGAATACTTGTTATTTTAATACATTTTTTTTGTTTTACTCCTATATAAAATAAAAAAACATCTTGTGCAGATGGATACTAATTATTGAAACCTTTGATATAAGGTATCACAAAGGTCATTTAAAATTTTAAAATTCGGGTGTAGGGCGCCTAGGGGGTGACTTACCCCTTGACTAAAGAATAGTTCAAGTTCCACCTTTTGTATATTATTTAGGCCAAAAAACAATATATCAACTATTTTATATTTGGAGATAATTGCATTGAATTTTTAAAATTGATCCCCTTTATATTTTTCACTGAAATTGGCAAATCAAGAAAAAAATTAAATCTTATATTAAATATTTTATAACAACCGTAATATTTTAATGTTTGTGTTATTCTACTTTTTTACAGTACCTACTTTATGAAACAAAAGAATGATAAATTTTAAATCAAATATAAAATCTTTTATTAGGAAACAGGCAGGTCGAATCAAAATATTGTTAAGATATGACAATTGTAAATAGTTATATGGTATTACCCTCAAATAAGAGATTTTTCTAGTTATATTCTAATATTTCATAAGACGTATTATGAGAATTATCTAGGGAATGTTTCTGCAATTGTATAGAACTTCAGGATAGGTATATATAGGTCGCAGTGAATCATTGTTAATTATGTTATGTAAGTGATAGAGTTAAAATCCAAACGTGTAAAGTGTAATTTTAAAGTAGTAAATAAAGTGTAGTAAAGTTTTACAGAGTGTTTGTTGTAATATTATATCCTCGCCCCACCATTCGGCCAAGTGTCAGCACGCCTCTTACATGTTGTATTCAAAGCCACCACGACAGGTGACCCTACTTATAATTTAATTCTGTAAACTTTGATTAGAATTCTCTAAAACTTTTATACCAGGTGTTTCAAAAATGCTATTTAAAATTTAAGAACATTTGCTTAATGCTCCTGAATTTATGACCATTTTAAAAATACCATTATGTTGTATATAAGTAATTAAAAAAAAAAATGACAGTATAAAATAAAAACTGTAACCTGTTATTTTCTTTACTGTCCCCTTCGATCAGAGCTTTAAGAGATTGACAGGAATGAAGGAACTGTTTCTTGGGATTAGGATTACATTGGGAGGATAAATTGGAATTATTATTTAGATCAAAATCAGACCAAGGAACATCTCTAAAATAGAAATATACAAATGTATTTACAGTTCAATTTTCTTACTTTTTATTGTAGTTCTCAGTTTCAGTATTTTATTATTTTTGAATCCGACGTTTCGTCTACGAGCCTTCATCTCCAGTTTTTTTAAATAAGAATCTGAATTTTTCTTTACTGCAATTTCTTATTATTTATTTTTAAAATATCAGCCTATGCATTATCAAAAAGACAAGTATTATTTACACATAGGGTAATTATATAGAAGTGGAGCCCCACTGTTTGGCCATAAAAAATAAAAAAATTGACATATCAAAGTGTTTTTTTTTAAATTTTATTCTACTCTTCATCGGATTTATAATAAAAATTGTTAAATAATTGACAAACAACTGATTTATAATGATTTGTGCAATCGATAATTCAATAAATTCAAAATTTTGACTTTTTACCACAAATTTAAAGGTCATCCGAAAATATTTTGCAATATTCAAAATTTTTTGTTGTTGTGCATTAAAAGGCAAACATTTTTAATTTTTACCATTTTTACAAATTTTTATAATATTAAAAAAAAATAAAATTTAAAATTCGATGAGTGAACATATTAAAAAAAAAACAACCAGAACTATTTTTTAAACGTGAATTAATTAATTAATAAAAAAATTGAAAAATTTAAAAATTAATATAATCAAACTATTCTGTTTTTTATGCTTAACAAGAAAAAAATGGAAATATGAAAAATTAATGTATCTTTAGTCAAAAGTAAATAAATGGATTTTTCAACTTTTCAAAAAAATAATCTTTATGAAATCAATGCTTTAGAAATTTCCAACAATTTTTTTCATAAATACAATGGGTAGAGAGATTTTTAGCTTTTTTAAGGCTAAATAACAGTGGACTCCCCCTTCTATATAAATACCACACATAGATATTTTATGACACACTGGGCTTTGAACAATTACAGTAAAAATCAATATACCTATATAGATTAAAAAAAATCTGTTGATGTAAACCATAAACAAAATGCAGGATAAAAAAAATTACACAAATTCATGTCTTTACTGATATACCTATTGGAAATATATTTAAGAGGCCCCAATGGTCAGCTTTAAATTTGTTGCATTCTATATAGGTAACTAGAGAATAGAAAATACAATAAATATTATTCAATTTAAACCTAATGTCTTTATGGAGGAATAAATATTAAAAATTAATTTTCAGTCAGCCCTAAATTAAATGATAACATATTTAGTGAAAAATTTAATTTTTTATATCAGCAAACAACATCGGCTATATTATTTTAATATAGCTGCAATATAAACCAACCACTTCAAAAAAATTATCTGAAAATTATCATCAAACCAATCTACACTTACCGAACTAACTGTGTGCTGGTATCATCATCTTCCCTCGAACTCCCACTTTTCTCAGATTTAAGGGACTCCGTTGAACTATCAAGACTTAAGTCAGTGATCTCCTCGATGCTCGAACTAGGCTTATCCATTGTTAATTGCTTAGATGCTTCACTAAAACTAAAACAACTAGCCTTCGTATATATTTTAAAAGGAGATTGCCTTAAATCAACTATTTTTTCCTAATAAGGCAGAACATTTAAATAAATTAATTATTAACGGTTGAATATTGAATTTTTTACTTACATTTTGGTTGCTATACTTGTAAAGTTATCTGGACATACTACGGAAAATTTATTTGAATTGATAACAAAAAGGTTCGTTAAATTTTGTTTGACAAGACTTCAAATTTTGGGATTTATTTTTGGTGTTTCGCCATTTTCTTTATTTTTTCTTCGTCAGTCAGATTTTTTCAAAACGGGGATCCGGATCCCATTCTAATAGGTACGTTCCGAAAACTACTCTATTTGAGTGTACCTTCTAGAAGCAGCCTTACCCCTCGTCTGTGCGATGGAAAAGAGAAACAAAAAATTGTTTCTTATAGGCTAGGAAAACACAATAAATAGCTATCACAACTAGGAATATTAAAAGATATATTTCTCTCAGACATTATATTCCGATTTAAGTCCAGAATTCAGATTCTATTCTGTGTAGAATTTGTTCATGTGGGATTTAATATGATCTTACTTTATACAAGAAAGTCAAATGAGCCATAAAGAAGACTTAAAACATATTTAAAATACTTAATAAGTAATTGTTAAAATAAGTTTTTTCCATAAAATAAGCCACAAGAAACCCCAAATGTTAAATTTCTTTGACATCATTTTACTTCGATAAGACAGAACATAATCCCTTCGGCGTTTAATAATGCATGATTTGCTGTTAATAAAATACTGTAGCAGAGGCAACTGAAATACACAAAAGAAACATTATGCCAATGCTTATCATTAAAATAAAAATCATTAACTGCAGGTTCTCGCAGAATTTTAGGATTTTATATAAAAAAGAAAACAATTAAAAAATACTCATGCTCTGCCATTCATGATGGAATAGAAGGCAGTGACTCATGATAATTGAATTAATAAGTAAAAATTACACAAAAAAACCCTTTTCCTTTGAACCTCGAAAATTTTTACGAATCGGGAAATTTCCCACGAGTTGGTTATGTTGGGTAGGTATATGCTTGAATGCCCTTATTTTAACACTCGTTTATTGGTAATGGAGTCGTGTATTACCTAAACCTAAATTAACTATAGTTTAGAGCAGGTTTCTGAACAATCTACTAAAACAGCTGGTAATCTGTCAGAAGTCCCTAACCTAATAATTACATAACCTCATTTACCAAAATAAACACTGGCATGAACACTGGTAAACTTTTTTAAAATGTCTTTTTTTCGCCCCCGATGGCTTTATAGAATTGTCAGAAAAAAAACAATCCCTATTCCAGAAAATCATGCACTGCGTTGGAAAAACAGGCTTTCTATAGCGTATGCTCTTTTGGCTTGGAATGCTTTTGGTTTTGTGTGTTACACCGTTTTAACGGGTAAAGGCGACTGGGCGAAGGAACATGGGTTAAAATCCAAAGAAGAGTTGGAACTAAGTCCAGGTAATTTCCTTTACTGCCTATGTAGTACTTTGTTCTTTTATACCCCATATAATAAGACGCAGATACAGGGATCAATACTTACATTGATCCAGGCTTTAAGCTTTTGTAAACCTTTGATAGCAATCTTTTAGAAATACCAGTTTAGTAATAAAAAAAATAAAGTAATTTCTTTTACCTGGTTACACCTTTGACAATCTTAATGGTTTTTTGGGTCTAGTCAGTTTTTTGGTAATTGTCTTGAAAGTTGCCTTCTCTCCGATTTTGACCAAATTTGGTATACGGGTTTTTTTGGGGCGCTGATTACGAATCTTATATTTTTTCGGCAACGTTTCGTTTTAGAGATATTCATCATCAAAGTTGAAAATCAAACTAACCCTATTTTCACTATATTTCCCCTTCTTTTTGTACACAATTCTTGATTTTTACACTAAAGTGGCACACAATATTTTGTAAACACCTTTAAAACCTTGTATTTTTATTTAATTTACACCTTTTTTCCATTAATTTGCGAACTTTCAAATTCAAAGGCAGTGGCCATATTTGCTAATAAAATCCCTAGTGTATACATGGTTGCAGCCACGTTGGGGTGTAAAAGTGGAGGTTTGCAATTAAATGAAAAAAAGGTGTAAAATAAATATAAAAACAAGCCTTTTAAAGGTGTTTGTGAAATATTGTGTGCCAATTTAGTGTAAAAATCAAGAATTCTATGCAAAAAGAAGGAGGAATAGTGTAAATAAGGTTAGTTTGATTTCAACTTTAATGATGAATATCTCGAAAACGAAACGTTGCCCCAAAAAACCACCGTATACCAAATTTGGTCAAAATCGGAGAGGCAACTTTCGAGACAATTATCAACTTTTTTTCGGCAACGTTTTGTTTTTATGATATTCATCATCAAACTTTAAAATCAGACTAACAAAGTAATTTTTTACTTCTTTACACCTTTGCCGATTTTTGGGTTGCAGATGGAGATATTTATCATTAAACTAAGGACACTTTTACTGTATTTCCCCTTTTTTGCACAAAACCGGTAATTTTGTCAAAAGATAGGGGAAATATGGTGAAAGTGTGGTTAGTTTAATTTAAGTTTGATGATAAATATCTCGAGAATGAAACATTGCTAAATAAATTGACTTTACTGAACTGACAAATTAAAACAAAAAATTTGAAATAAAATAAAGCATTTTTTATTAATGGCAAACAAACATTTTTTTACAGGGCAACAATGGGCACAAATACTGGGCAAAAAGAATGCAGTGGTATACAGGATAGACGGCTTTAATATTACAAAAGTTGAAAAAAAGAAAACACTGCAGCTGAAGAAAAACAATCAGACGAAGAAAACTTAATCTAAATATGATCCTGTTGAATGAAAATGAACAATAAATAAAAAAGTGACAAAGTTAAAATAAGAAAAGATGTAGGAAATTATTAAATATGGAAAAAAATCTAGTTCAATTTGAAAGAACACCTTTGACAAAAATTTGCCAATCAAACATGCTTTAAACTTTGTTAAACAGTAACAAAATGTGAATTTCTTAAAAATTATTAAGTGATCTGTTTAGTTTGTAGCTCAAAATAACTAGAAACAAATAGTTTAAAAGATAAATAAATGAATTGAATCATTTCCACTTGTAATTCAGAAAGTGTTATTGTAATTCAAAAAATATTAATTGAAAATCTGAGTTTTAAATGTGTTTCAGACATATTATCGTTTTTACTTGTTAGGTACTTAAATTGTAAATAAAACAATTTTGAGATATAATTTTGTTTTAATATATTACTTATATTATTCATAACTATTTCAGACATAATTTAAAAACTTTAAAAAATTAATCAACACTTTTTAAGATCACAAGCTGCTTTATTTTTAGATTACAAAATTAAAGAACAGATCTCTTGATAGTTTTTAAAAATCTCAAAATAGATTTTTTTTCTGTAAATATGTAAAAAATATACTATAGTAATTCAAGTAGGTATAGATATGTAACTTTACAAGTCTTAAAAATAAAATAATTTAAAACATTTAGGAACATAACACTCCTTCAGATCACAGCCTAGGGTTCGTCTGATTTACCCTAAATTTCTCCATTTCTACCATTAATGCAGATCTAAAATTAACAAAAAAAATTAGGTTATACACTATCTACTTAAGACACCCATGGTACATGGTGATCCCATGAGGAGTGAATAGGGTCATATTTGTGGCTTTTCTTGTATAAAAAAAAATGTAGAATAGTCATATTGTGTATTTAGAGATAGAAGAGACCATAGATATATAAAAGCAAAGGGAGATATAACCGTTCATTCATAAATTGGCTTTTGTTGTGTATCAAACATTCATAATGTGTAAGAAAAGGACTTCCGATAAAAAAATTCCCTGCAGGCAACGTCGCAAATGTTTAGCAGCGCAAAACGTGGCGGGCCACCAGTGGCGTAGTTCGTTTCCAAAAACTATTTATCTATAGAAAATTACTAACATATATTTTTTTAGTATATTATCCAAAAAATAGCTATTTATTGTCAGTACCATGACAACTTTTTTGGGCTGTTTCGAGGAACATGCAAGTAAATAAAACCTATTGGTTCAATACAATAATTAAACTTCATTTATCATATAAAGCGACACTTCTGAAAACTGGCTTTGTGAACCGTTTACCATACTTAATAAAAAGCTTAAATCTGTTTTTTTAACTTTATCGCAACTGCCTGTGTTTTTATCTTCATCGCTATCCACACTGATTTTTATAGATTTACTTTTATGTCATAAAAAGGAATAACAGATCATCTGTCAGCCACCCTTAAAGTCCACTAATTAGATCAAAAACGCATGCAATACCATTTTGTAAAAGTGAAAGAAGTAAATTAATAGACCAAAAAATGTTTAGTTCAGTACGAATATCAGAATATAATTGGAAGTTTTTAGGAAAATTAAAATTTGGGATTTGGATTTAAATAAAAAAACTATTTTTAGGACCCTTTCTTGTAAATAAATTTCATTTTTCTAAATTAAATAGGTATTTTTAACTTCTATGTGTTTAATGTTTTTTGATTACGAGAAAAAAAAAGGTGGGAAAAAATTTCACTGTTTCTTTGCATATAATTTATTGTATTTAGTAACAATATTAAAGCATTCTTAACTAATCCAAGAATATTTAACTAACTATTTATTTCTATTTGTGATAATATCCCAAGGATCAAAATAATCTGAAAGATTTTGGCAATTTGTGGTAACTGCATATTCTTTTCAAATCCAAGTAGGGAAAAACCTTAATTTTTTTCTCTCCGGGTCAACAGGAAACCTTAAAACAAATTTTATAATTAAAATCGTTTATATGCTATATTAACCTAATAATAAAGTTTATAACAAAAACTATACCTTGATGGTTACTTTCAATCGATTATAAAATAATTAAACAATTTTTTCGTTAGTTATATAATCAAATTTTATGCTAAAATAAGTAAACAATCGTTGTTAATCTGCACAATAATATAACATAAAAGGTATTAACAACAAAATGTTATTTGTTCGCCACGGTATTGCACGTCAATGAAGTGAAGTTTTACAAAAAAACTGTTTAAACTTACCTGTGAAACGAAAGATTTTTGTTACGAGAATCCAGTTTCCCACAAACCTGGCACTTCACAACCATTTTCTAGTCTCTTTATTAAGAATAATACATAAAATATTAAGAAAATACTCTTATAACCGCACTTTAAAAACACAAATCTCTCTCTGAGCTAGTTTAAACGAAATTCAACACCGCCTAACAACACAAATAAAAAATTTACCACTAGCTGACCGACGACCTTCGTGACCGTAGCGTACGAAATTAATGAATAAACTACAAAAAGCAGTGTTGCCCATCTCGACCGTTAATATTCCGTTATGGTTATTTTTGAGAATAATACTAATAAAGCAAAATAAAAATCAACTAAAAAACATATTTCTGTCGCTGCAACTAAGTTATTGCATAACGACATGTTATGATCTATGGTCTCTTTAAGAATTTAAAAAGGAAATATTAATAAAGCAATATCCTAAAAAATTCACCAATAAAGGACAATTGGCAAGGGTGCATGTGTATCAAGCACGTTTGACCATCAAGTGGTCTAGAGAGGTGGACACTATTTCAATGTTTGATTGCTTTTAATTATAAACAGTTTTATCTCCCTTTGCTTATATATCTATGGAAGAGACTTACAAAATTAATATTTTCTTAATGAAACACCTTATTTATGGGTTCATTTTTAAAAGTATCTTATTTTTTTACATATATTTCAATAAAAAAAGGATTATATATTAATTTTTAGTAACAATAGAAATAATTTAATTCATTTAAGAAATTCGCAATTAAAATTAGAAATTAGAAGAGTAACAATAAATACCAAAAATGCTAAAACACAAAAAGCCACTCTTTTTGCTTTAATTCAAACAATTTTCTTAAGTATTCTTTCAGATTCTGCAGGAAAAAATACACAAGATGATAACTTCACATTTTTTGTAAATACTAGGAAAGCACCATATATAACTTTGTTTAGCCCTTATTGGAAAAGCCTGTACCTTGGACTTGGGCTATAAGCCTTCGTGGACAGTTGCAAGATATAAAACAAAAATAGCTTTATATGTATACTACAGGGTGTGGCCAAATTAAGGTAAGTAATTTAAGGGGAGGGGGGGTGAAAATTTTCCTTATGTAATTAATAAATGGCCCCTAAGATGAAACTGTAACCTTAGTTACCTGTAAGATTCATATCTCATTACAATATTTTGCAATTCTTGCTTGTACAGTCTTGTAAGCATGGCATTGTAGCACTCCAACTCTGACAGCCGGAACATATCCCATCTTAGTTTATGATCTAATTCTGTGCTTGCTAAAAATTAAACAAAAAATACTTTAAATTTGGTACCAACGAACCATGGTTGTCTACGGTAAAGTAAGAGGCGGTTTATTAACAAGGGACTTAAAGGTTTGGATAGGAAAGAACTATAAAACATCTGCAGTCATACCCTGGTTTACTGAATTTAATGTAAAGAATGGAAAGGTTGAGAAAGGGTCACCTTTATATTTTATTTTACTGAATTTTTTTTTTTTTTTTGACTTAAGTGCAATTCTATCTTTGACAATGTAAATTTTTTGTTAAAGGATGCTTTGTCTTTGAGTACTGTTTTTATTTAGGACAATAAAACCATTTTGCACTTGACAGCAGCAACTTACTATTTGACACAAGGAAAAAACTTTCTTGTAAAAGTGGGGTCATTAATAAAGCAAACAGCTCTTTTTTAAATAAAATTAAGAAAGTTACTGCAAAAATAGCGATTTCCCGGACATATAAACTACATCAACACCTCCGAATTATTTCGGTAACTATCGATCAGGGTTTGGATATAATTGAAGGATTTGAAAATTTGTGGAAGGTGCCATTCCCAGTTGCTAAAGTAGAAAAAAATATGTTTTGTGTTACTACAATTACCTATTTCAGTTTGTTTTATTTGGGATACTCGCCTTACTACTTTTTGGAAAATGGGACCCTCTTGGTCCGGGTCCCGGGCATAGGCGTGCGCACAGTGGGTGCCGTGGCACCCCCACTAGTCTAAAAAAGACTACTGTATTTAAAATATGAAAATTAATATTTGATAATATTCGATTTAAAAATTACACGTGAACGCACCTTCTTGAAAATGAGTATGGTAAAATCAAAATTATGACATACAATCAATAACACCTACAATACAAGGACAAAGTGCTGCGGCGTACGTCATCACCCGGAGGCCGACCGAACATTGGTGCTGCTACTGGCATTGCATAAATATTTATATTTTAAATCAATTGATTGCAGTATTGGCGTACATGATGCACAAAAAATTAATAAATAAGAAAAGTAATGACAAAAACAAATAATAATAATTAAAAGAGTAGTTAACTGGAAAATATGTTCTAGACATTACAAATTATTAAGTGATGCGTATTTTTACATTCTTAGATAAAAAATGTCATAATATCGATAAACATCATAAGTAATAATATCATACATTCATTATTGATTTTTTGATAAGTATAAATTACCTAAAAAATCATTTCGAATAAGTATTGAGTTTCGTTTATTCCTTTACCTAATCGACCATTTTTTTCCACAGTAATTTTTAATTAATGTGTTACAAATACAACTCAATAAAATATCAATTATGGTTTTTAACGGAGTGTGTATTGCAATCACTATTATTTATTGCCTCCTACCACATTACCACCTTTATAATCTAAATATGGATCAATGTGAATTTCATCCATAAGTAAACTAACATATTTGTCTTGATCTTTTAAATATTTAAAAATGTTTTTTGCATATGTTAAAAAAGCTTTTTCTCATCGATATGAGGATCAGTTAAAAATTATTACAGACTTCTTTAATTGTTTGGGGGTGGGGCATAATTATAGGTCCATGATTTTGTAAATATCTATATGCATGAGGACTAATTGTATATAAAATTGAACAGAAAACCATAGTGGTATAGAATATCTATACGTTCTTTTTGGTAATGTTCTAATTTTAGCTGATCAGAAATAAAGTCAATTCCTTGTGATACATTTTCATCCCTATTTTAAGTTTTTGAAGATATTGGACATAAAATTTAAAACACGATTAAGCTTTGACATATTTTCTGTATTATTTGCTTGATTATCAAGATTGTGATCAAGATTATCATAACCGGATTGGAATTGTCATGTTTGATATCATCGTTCATTGCAACAAAGTGTAATCATGAGTTGTCAATTGTATCGAGTAAATTTCTATTTCGTCCAAATTACTTGACAAGAAAGGTGTTTAGCATTATTTATTTGAATACTCAAAAATTGTCCATATAAATATGTATTTACTTCTAAATTCTAAGCAATTACAACAGCCCAAGTAATTGAAGGTCCTGGGGTATGTTCTACTTTAAATATGGTTAAGCCCTTCTGATCAGTTACTGTAAACCACCCTTACCCAAATTAAAACCTGGAAATAATTGCTCGAGTTGCTCGAAAGTTTCATAAACCGTAAATTTCTTATGTCTAAATATTCTTGTTTACTTTCTTCTATTGCCTGTTGAAAACAATTTCATCCAATTCTTTAAGTTTTTCAGCTTTGCTTTTTCGATGTGAAATGTTTTCGACAAGTATTTTAGACAATTGGGAAATTTACTAGGTACGCTTGTTTGTTTTAATCGTGGCAAGTTAAACTAACTGAAACGATCTCACCCGTTTTCGTATCCTGTTGGGAAATTTTGTAAATAAAATCGCCTTCCTCAAAATGACACTCACACACTCGGCTATTGTTATTTGGAATAAAATTTTCGCGAGGAATAGCCGTTAACCACTTTATGCGAAGTTCTCGTCTCTGGAAAGCTGAAACACTCCGCTTTTTTCCACTCACATAGTTTCCTTTACATCCAGAAACACAGCACTTATTAGGCATTTTAAACACTACACTGTCGTCACTTATTATAGTACAAGAAAACACCAATGAAACAGTTCAAATTTGACGACCGATTTTATTGAGGCGTTTATTGACCCAAGAGAGTAAAACGAGCAAATGCAAACGCGACGTCCATATTGAAACAGGCGATTCTCTAACAGGGTTGCCAAATAACACCTATACCAGCAACATTGTATAGTACAGCCAGTAATGTGTCCGACTGAAAGACAAAACTTTACTCAATCTGGCAATGTCGCTTTAAATACGTCAGCCGATTGCGAGATTTTGAAGGCTGGCGACCGGGCAGATGTTTTTGGACAGGTCGTAATAAGTTAGGTTAAAATCGCTAGGCCTCCAGAGCATGACGTCAGCATCGGTTTTAAGTTAGCGCTTTGTCTTTGTATTGTAGGTGTTATTGATACAATGCGCCAAGAAGATTTAGAAAATCTCCTGGTTCCATTTGTGGAACAGGAATTAGCCGCAAATATTGATAAGTACTGTGATAAACGAATTTAAAAAATTGTATCTTATGAAAGAATAATGATTTTATAATAAATAATGTATAATGTACTCGGTTTGTTATTATTTCATAAATATTAACCAAACATTCCTAAGAATTTATTCTTATTAATTTTATTAAAACAATGTATTAATATCGATATATTGTTATTCATAGTTTTATTCACTTCATTATTATTATTATCTCGGCACCCAAACCAGCTTTACCCTGCGCACGCTTATGGTCCCGGGTGATGGGAGATGTCAGCCTATTAACCCTATGAACTTAAATCGCCTGCAACAAAAAGAAGAAAACCCCCAAAAAAAACCAAAAAATTACAAATACTAGCCTAGTTTAGTGGCAAGTCGGCCCGTTGTCAAGACAGAAACTAAAACAAAAAATTAAACTAATTAACTTTTAGTTTCTGTCTTGACAAAGATGGCCGACTCCACCGAAAGTAGACTAGATTGTGATTTTTTGGGGTTTTTCTTTTGTTGCAGGCGATCTCAAGTTCATAGGGTAAATAGGAGCTGGACAGATCACTCTATACCCCGACCAGACAAGAGGGTCCCATTTTCCAAAAGTAATAAGATGAGTATCCCAAATAAAACCAACTGAAAATGAATCCGCCACAAAACTATAGAACATATTTACAATTACCCAGGTTAAACAATATGCCTATTTTCACCAACCACAATTAACCAGAAGTTATTTTGACTTTTGTAATGTTATCCAACTTTTATATTGCTGACCCGGTTTATATATATTTATTGACTGAAAATAAATAAATTTTATAAATAATCTTACAGCTTTCCCACGGCTTTCAAGAATGAGCCGTCAAATGTCGTTTTCATCACGCACCGTCCGAATACTCCTACTGATTTTTACGAGGTTTTATCGCAAAAATAAACACTTTTACTTACTTTTAAAATACACATTAAGCCAATGTGGTATCTCTTCTAACAAATACGGATTAGCTGGCACTAAGACGCTGTGGGGTTGGTAATGTGTCGGCCTCATCGGTAAGTACCGCTGGTAAGTCTGAGGCGCGAAATTACCATAGTTGTAGCATGGCACCAAACAGGGATGTTCATACTGGGCTTGTCTCGTTATATGACTGAAAAAATAAACTTTATTCGGCGATCTTTAATTTTCTTATTAAAAAAATCTCAATTTCCATTTTTTAGTTTTGTAGAGTCACAATTTTATGTGTTTTTTAAAAGATAGTTTTGCAGTATGCGTTTTTAAGTTTTTTTTTAACTTCTTAAAAGTAAAAAAAGGTTTGGAGAAAGTGTACTTGTTCACAAATCGGAAAAGCCGCAGAAAATTGCTCATAAAATATGTAACTAAACAAATAATTCATTTTGTGAAATGTCAACAATAATAAATTATTTTATATGGCGCAGAGTTTTACTGATTGCTATGTATACTTACTTTACATAGTAAACTCCATATATTGGATTCTGTATACACTGCCACCCAGTGGGCAGACCTTCCCTTTCCAACGGATGGGACCAATGAGTAGTTTTCGTGTTATGATCTATGTAATACTTTCTACCTCTTAGGGTGTAGTCTACAGACCAACCAGGTGGTAAAGGTAATTCTTCAGATGGTTCTAAAAATATGTTTTTACTTGGTATATCCATATTGCAATATACTTTAGTAAATGTACTAGAACTTTATTATTATTTCTATTATTGCAATGCAGTAAGTAGACAGTAAAAAAATTACACAAGAGAAATTAAATTAAGAAAACTTCTTTCACACAAGAAATAGTTTAAAACTGTAAAAACACCTTAAACCAGGAATCTAGAGTACGCCAGGCAGGTTCAGGTACCACAAATCATCACTGTTGATACCAACCTTGAGTATTTTCGTTCCTCCCCAAGCTGTGTCTCAAATGGTGGGCCAAAGACTCCCCATAGGACATACCACTTTGATACTGATTTCTACTAAACCTATCTACTTGCGAATTACTATAAATTGGTGTTGTTCCGTCTTGACTTGTCCTTAAAGAAAAATTGCAAATTAATACTTCAGATTTTAATGATTATTTGTGTGTTAATTAGTTCCAAGAGAAATATTTTTTCTTTAACACAAACGTCATTTTCCAATTTAATTTGAATTTAATAATAAAAAAAAATTCCACATGATGCGGAAGATGCTCTACTTAGATTTTAAAAAATACTTACCTAGCAATACTGTCCCGAGTATTTTGATATATTGGAGAATTGGTGCGATTATATGTACTCTTGTATGGGTTACTCGACTCTGAAGCTAATGGGTATATCTGGTCAATCTCTACATAATTTGCATTATTCTAAAAAACCACCAGTATAACTATTTAGTCAGAGAAAAAACTTAATTATTACAGACAAAAAAAACCAATGACTATTGTAAAATATAGAACCCTTATAATTTTGTCAATATATTAAATGAGAGGGATAAGAAATAGATGACTAAAGCCGCGTTTACACCAAAGTCTTCCACAATTTGCGGCAATTTGTTGCTTTTTCTACAAAATGCAGCAACTTTTTCTGTCTTCCACTTGTGAAGAGACAAATCTTCCACTAAATTTTGGTTTCCTGCAGAGTGTCGGTAAAGATCAAAGACAGTTGACAACTAAAAGTGGAAGATTTGTTGCTGCGCGCTTTGCGCAAGCAACTTGTAGAAAACTAGTGGAGACCTGGAGAACTACTGCCTAAACCTTTCGCGCCAATTCTTTGCCAACAAGTTTTCCACTTGTTTCTCTAAATTTGAGAAAAGCAACTTTTAATTTTCTACAGACAATCTTCTACTTGTTGTTCTAATTTGATAAGAGCAACTTTTTGTTGACAATTTTTAGTTTTCTACAAACAATCTTTTGTCAACTTTTAGTTGTCAAATTTGGTGTAAACACGCCTTAATAGCGCAATCTAACG
This sequence comes from Listronotus oregonensis, assembly GCA_019359885.1. NCBI lineage: Eukaryota > Metazoa > Arthropoda > Insecta > Coleoptera > Curculionidae > Listronotus > Listronotus oregonensis. Next base: position 68,774 of record JAHBCN010019532.1, read on the forward strand.
ATTTTCACGCATATAGTGTCTCCAGACGGCTTTAAAAATCACCAAAACGAGGCAGAGCTACGTTTTGTGATAGTTAAACATTCTGACTTTTGTGTAAAAAGTATTCGCCTAAAGGTCTTTGGCTGCACAAGTCCAGGGCGGCCGACCTTTTCATTCCATGAAAATGAAATGACAGGTGACAATGACAATTGTTTGATTTTTTTGGTTTAAAGGTTAATTTTTCTTTGAACAATTAATTTTGAAAAGCCATATTATTTAATGATGCACATGCTAACTAAACAATCTTATAAAAAAAGAAAGTCTAATTAAGAGCAAACATAGATGACTTCTTTATCTTAAAGTGTAGAGCCGTGTCATATCTCATATTACAGGTAGCTATTTTTCACGAAAAGACCGTTTGTTTCCATTTATCCGACTATTTTCCCTTTTAACCTATGGTAAAGAACAGTAAGAGAGGAAACACAGTTACTTCGTGAAAAAAATCCCAAGGATTTAATAAATTTTATTGCATTAGATGTCATGTCACTACATGACCACAAATGTTTCTGTAGGAAAACGAATTTATGTTAGGTTTTTGCTAAGCTTATTTAAACAAAGTCATTTTATTTAATAGTCTTATTAATTAACTGTCTAAAATGTGTAAGTTTATTTATTGGAACTGTTGTTTACTTACTGCAGAATTATCAATATAGGTATTTCCCAATGGTTGATTGGCATAGATATGGTGGGAAGTACAAAAATTTAGGTTATTTTAAAAAATTTTTAAAAAAAAAATTTTTTTTTATTTTTTTTTTTTTTTAAAAAAAAACCAAAAAAAAAATTTTTTTTTTAAAAATTTTTTTTAAAAAAAATTTTTTAAGGGGAAAAAAATTTTGGGAAAAAAAAAAGTTTTTTTTTTAAAAAAAAAATTTTTTTTTTTTTTTTAAAAAAAAAATTTTTTAAAAAAAAAAAAAAAGGGGTTTTTGTTTTTGGGAAATTTTTTTTTTTTTTGGGGGGGAAAAAAAAAAGGGGGGGCCCCCCCCAAAAAAAGGGGGGTTTTTTTTTTTTTTTTTCCCCCCCAAAAAAAAAAAAAAAATTAAAAAAAAATTTTTTTTTAAAAAAATTTTAAAAAAAATTTTTTTTTAAAAAAAATTTTTTTAAAAAAAAAAAAAAAAAAATTTTTTTTTTTTTTTTTAAAAAAAATATTTTTTTTAAAATTTTAAAAAAAAATTTTTTTTTAAAAAATTTTTTTTTTTTTTAAAAATTTTTTTTTTTTTTTTTTTAAAAAAAAAAATTTTTTTCCCCCCAAAAAAACCCCCCCCCTTTTTTTAAAAATTTTTTTAAAAAATTTTTTTTTTTAAAATTTTTTTTAAAAAAATTTTTTTTTTTAAAAAAAAAAAATTTTTTTTTTTTTGGGGGGGGGAAAAAAAAGGGGTTTTTAAAAAAAAAAAAAAAGGGGGGTTTTTTTTTTTTTTAAAAAAAAAAAAAATTTTTAAAAAAAAAGGGGGGGTTTTTTTTTTTTTAAAAAAAAATTTTTTTTTTTTTTTTTTAAAAAAAAAAAAACCCCCCCCAAAAAAATTTTTTTTAAAAAAAAAATTTTTTAAAATTTTTTAAATTTTTTTCCCTTTTTTTTTTTTAAAAAAAAAATTTTTTTTTTTTTTAAAAATTTTTTTTTTTGGGGGGGGAAAAAAAAAAAAATTTTTTTTTTTAAAAAAATTTTTTTTTTTTTTTTTTTAAAAAAAATTTTTTAAAAAAAAAACCCCCCCTTTTTTTTTTTTTTAAAAAATTTTTTTAAAAAAAAATTTTTAAAAAACCAAAAAATTTTTAAAATTTTTTTTTTTTTTAAAAAAAAAAAAAAAAAAGGGGAAAAAAAAACCCCCCCTTTTTTTTTTTTTTTTTTAAAGGGGGAAAAAAAAATTTTTTTAAAAAAAAAAAACCCCCCTTTTTTTTTTTTTTAAAAATTTTTTTTTTTTTTTTTTTTTTTTTTAAAAAAAAGGGGGGTTTTTTTTAAAAAAATTTTTTTTTTAAAAAAAAAAAATTTTTTCCCCCCTTTTTTTTCCCCCCTTTTTTTTTTTTAAAAAAAAAAAAAAAATTTTTTTTTTTTTTTTTTTTCCCCCAAAAAATTTTTTTAAAAAAAAAAAAAAATTTAAAAAAAAAAATTTTTAATTTTTTTTTTTTAAAAAAAAAAATTTTTTTTTTTTTTAAAAAAAATTTTTAAAAAAAATTTTTAAAAAAAAAAAATTTTTTAAAATTTTTTTTTTTTTTTTTAAAATTTTTTTTTTGGGTTTTTAAAAAAAAGGGGGGGGTTTTTTTTTTTTAAAAAAAAATTTTTTTAAAAAAAAAATTTTTTTTTAAAAAAAAAAAATTTTTTTTAAAAAAAAAAAAAAAAACCCCTTTTTTTTTTTTTTTAAAAAAAAGGGGGGAAAATTTTTCCCTTTTTTTTGGAAAAAATTTTTTGGGGGGGGAAAAAAAAAATTTAAAAAATTATTTTTAAAGGGGGTTTACTTTTTTTGGGGGAGTGTCCTTTTTAACATATTTTCCAACGACACCGTCCTTTATTGCCCTTAAATCCTTGTTTTTTCTTGACAACATTTTGAAGTAATTTTTATTCTAACTATATACATCTATCCGTAGATAGAAAAATAAAAAGTAAGACACTCAAGGTATAAAGCAGCAGTAAGTAAACTTAAGAATTTTTCTGAAAAAAGGGGTAAAAAGTCTTTGATCAATCCAGAGGAAGGTATGTCTCAAATACGATGATGATTCATAAGAATGATTTCTCCCTTTCTAGCTGATTTTATAGCGGGATGGGTTGGCGGTAAGTAAAGTCTTATCACTTCTTTCATTATAAAAACCACAAAATCCTAAATATTTCACACAAATTCCAATGTTTTTACACTAAAATATACTCCAATTCATTGTTTACATTTGCGAAAAATTTATGCAGGAATTTTTCGATTTTGACGTTTTACCTAACCTCAAACACGCATGCGTCATTTTAGTTCCTTGGCTGGTAGTGTTTTTTACTAGTTTTACGGACACGAAGTACACGAACGTACCAAATACGACCCTTCTGAATAAGGATAATACTTGCAAAAATAATAGTAATAAAATCTTCGAGTTTACATACAGCCCTGTCGCTCGGCCGTAAAAGCTATTTATCTATTTCTCTCGTACGCTTGTTCGCACGACCAAACGGCAAGGCTGCCTCTATTAGGTATATGCTTGAAGTTTAAAAAAAGACAGGTCTTCATGGGCGGAAAATCGAAAAAACTGGCAAATTTTTCAAATTTGATTGGTTTATTTAAATTTTGAGAAAGTCAGCTTATTCAATGAAGCAATTCAATTAAATAGAAATTTGACTGTTCCGTTTTGGTTTTCCGCACATAAGAACCCATCTTTATTTATTTGGTATGTTTTAAAAACCAAAATATAAAACTCTGAAAAAATTGAGTTTTCTGCAAGCTACTATTTAGGATGTAAAAAAATAACGATAGCGGAACAGGAGACACAACAGAAGTAGAGATATATTTATGGTTGCCTACTTTGGTTTTCTAATAAAGAGACAATAAAATTATGGCGGTTACAAACAATGGTTCTTTTTTAAAATAATTACCTATAATTATTATTTTTTATTTTAGGATGCTGCTGTGTTATTATGGGCTACCCCTTTGACACAGTTAAAGTTCGGCAGCAACAGTTCTCTGCAACTTTTTTGGTAGCAGTAAGAGAAACTTTTCGAAATGAAGGAATTCTTGGATTTTATCGAGGGATGTCTGCCCCACTGATATCCTATGGGCCGAGTAATTCCATATTCTTCGGAGTTTATGGTATTTGCATGAGGATTCAAAACGGTCCCCAGCCTAACTGCCCCAGTCACTTACACCAACGAAAAAAATATTTTTTAATTTGTTTTTGGCGGGTAAAAGATTTTCCATGGTTACATAAATTCTTGATAATTAGAAAATTGCGGCAACGATGATTTTGACCAATAATGAGAGTTTTTTGGGGCGCTGATCACGAATGTGAAAACATTTTTGGTCGAAAACGTTTCATTTTCAAGATATCCATCGTCAAACTTGAAAATCAAACTAACCACATTTTCACTATATTTTTCCTTCTTTTTGCAGAAAATTCTTGATTTTTAACACTAAATTCGCACAAAATATTTTATAAACACCTTTTAAAACGTGTTTTGATATTTATTTTACACCTTTTCATCATTAAATTGCCATGTTTCACTTTCAAACGCGGCGGCCATATTTGCTAAAGAAATCCCTCGTGTATACATGGTTGCTGCGCTTGAAAGTAAAGCTTTGCTATTAAATGGAAAAAAGGCGTAAAATCAATATTAAAAGAAGTTCAAAAAATATTGTGTGCCAATTTAGTATAAAAATAAAGAATGGTAGGCAAAAAATGGAGGAATAGTGAAAATAAGCGCCTCAAAAAAAGTCCACGATACCAAAATTTGTTAAAATCGGCGTTGCTTCAACTTTCTAGACATACCATTTTTATTCTTGCGAGAAAATTAGTAGAATTGTATTGTATTGTAATGAACGGGGTCGCTCGGCTCTAGTGTAGCCCTCCTTCACTACGACCTAAAGAGATTTTTTGTGAATACCCTTCAGTGTTTAGTGCCCGGTAATTCCTATACCTTTAGCAAAGTTCAGGATACTACGTGGTGCAAGCTGGATAATATCTCTAGGAGTAAGCTATACCCCTTCGAGGTATTTAAGCCGTTGTCGGGTCAGTTCTCTGCATTCACAGAGAATGTGTTCCGCAGTTTCGTTTGCCTCGTGAGAAAACCGACATTGTTTATCCTCAATCTTTCCCATTTTTTTGAGGTCATACCTCCAAGGGCCATGTCCTGTTAGGAAGTCGGTAACCAGTTAAAGTTCATTTTTTTGAAGTTCCAGTAGCTTCTTTGTGTACTTAGGTGAATGCGAAATAAATCTTTTCGCCTGCCTTTGTCCTGGGATGTTGTTCCAGTAAGTCTCTTTTTGACTTTTTTCCCATGTTCTGAGTTCCTCGTAGAGGTGGCCTCTAGTGGTGCCACAGAAGGGCTCAGGTCCATAGAATGGTCTCTGTGCTCCTTCCTTGGCGAGTTGATCGGCAATTTCATTGCCCTCCATTCCTTCATGTCCTGGTACCCACTCCAGAGTAACTCTGTTGTGTTTGGCCAGTTGGTTTAGAGATTGTCGGCATTCTCAGGCCAGCTTTCGATAAATATATATGGTTGCGCCTCGAAGGCCTTTTTTGGCACATTCAGAAGCGCAAATGTCAATTGCATGGATTTCAGCTTGGAAGATGGAGGGAGCCCTGCCGAGAGACTGATAGTCTGCATCTAAGTCCAAAGACACCCGCTCCAACCCGCTGTTCCATCTTAGATCCATCAGTGTACCAGACAAGTGAGCCTTTTTCATGCTTTGGTGCATTCTCACTCATAGTTTGGCGGTCTTGAATAACCACTTCAAAAGAGCGCTGAAAGTCCCGCATTATAGGCATCATGTCCGTGGATTTGGTCAGAGCTTCAATCTTGATTTTTTCCAAAATTTTAAGGTGACCAGTCAGGTCTCCTGACTTTATATTTTGTGTCTGGATTACTCTGGAAGCACTCAATATCGCCTCCCTCTTTATGTGCAGGTGCAGGGGAAGAAGGTTCAACATTGTCTCCAGAGCTGCCGTTGGGCAAGTTTTCATTGCTCCAGTAACTCCCAGACAGGCAAGTCTCTGCAGTTTCAGAAACTTTCCTTGTGTAGTTTTTTCCTCTGTTTTTGGCCACCAGACCAGTGAGGCATAAGTAACTATAGGTATTACAACTGTAATTTATGACCAGTAGATAATTTTGGGTTTTAGACCCCATGTTTTACCACATAGTCTGCGGCACGCCCATAGTGCCGTTGATGCTTTTGCGATAGTCCTTTTTATTTGCGGGTTTCAATTGAGTTTCTGGTCAAGGACAATTCCCAGATATTTTACTTCTTTAGAAAGTTCGATCGTAATGCCGTTTAATATAGGAGCTATAAACCTTGTTTTCCTCCTTTTTGTAAACGGTATTATAATTGTTTTACTTGGATTGACATTTAGCCCTTCCGTTGAGCACCAGTTCTCAACCAAGTTTAGGGCCGCTTGCATGCGAGCAGATAATATGCCATCATGCCTGCCCCTGATGGTGATTGCAAGGTCGTCTACGTAGCCTTGTACGCCAGAAGCCGATCAACCACAAGGTACTAGAGCAGGGGCGATAGTACTCCACCCTGTGGACACCCCTTTACCGCTCTGACCATTGCCGTCGCGTCTAACATTACAGAGCTGATTTTGCGGCTTCTTAGCATGGCTTTAATCCATTTAATCGTTGAGAGTTCAATGTCCCTTAACTCTGCTGGTCTTTGTATGAATTCGAATGAGGTGTTATCAAACGCACCCTCTATATCAAAATTAGTAGAATACATTTAACGCAAATTGTAGTCCTTATACAATAATCTTCGAACTGCGATGTTTGAAAAAATATTTATATGTTTTAGGATCTTGTGCAGGATTTTGTCAAGCCCTAATAATGTGCCCTTTTGAACTAGTTAAAATTAGCTTACAGACCAGTACTGATGGTAAAAGCCCCTGGGTTCACAATTATAATCTAATTCAGTACCGGGGCACTGTGGATGCTTTTAGAACTATTAAAAAATATCATGGCGTTAGGGGCTGGTATAGAGGACTTGTGCCTATGTTTTTTAGGTAAAGATATGGAATACATCTTAAGACATATCTCAGAGCTTTGTATTAATATTTAAATGTTTACAACTTGTATACTCTTGCCAAACTAAATTCAGAATGGAGTAAGCAGAAACAAATGGCAAAGTTACAATATTACATTTTTTTGTTTTGTTTGCTTTAAACCGTTTCTTCATTTTATTCAGAGCAAAAATAGAGAAACCAAATGCGTTCATTTATTAAATTATTGTGTGCAAATATTTTCGCTTAATATTTTTAGACAGATCTTTAAGAAAAATCGGTTTTGTCAATGTCAAAAGTCAATTAAATATGCAACATAATAAATAAGAAGAGAGTATTAACTTTATCAACATCCACATTAATTTGATAAAGTTTATGGGATTGAATAAAATATTTTTTAACGTTTCCGTTTTTATTAACATTAACTATTTTACAAGGAACTAGGAACTACTACTAGGCAAATTATTATTATTTTTAAATAAATTCAACTCAATCAAACACAGATTAACGTACATAAACTAAAAATACGTATTTTGAAAAATCTCACGTGGAATTATGGGGGGAGGGGAGTCGAGCCATATCTCACGACATCTCACCAGAGGCGGAGGAGTGTCAAAAATCGCCAAAATCTCCTCACGTGATTAATGGGCGCCCTCTATGACAGGAAACTTTATGCCCGCATCACAGTGTACTTTTAAGGGGGGTAAGGTTATTTCGTGCAAAAAGAGGCACATTTTTGCGATTTTTTTGACGACACAGATAAAATCTACTTATTAAAACTAGTGCTACTTTAAAGCATAACATTCGAAGAATATTAAGTAAAATTTTCATAAAGAAATATTAAAAAATACGGCAATGGTAGCAATTATTTGGAAGCGTCTCGGAAAAAAGTAAAATTGCGGTGCCCCTCATAACTAGCTACTGGATGTAAAGTCGAAAAACCAAAGTTAAAATACCTTCCCCCCCCTTAAACGTGCTTTAAATAAATGTTATTGTGTCCCTTGGCCGAACTGCACACTTATTTTACCTTTTCTCCCAGTCAAAGGGCGCTGTCTGGGGACTCTACAACAGGACTACTCCAGTACACTTTAATGCATCCCTTATAGAACAGCTGCAAAAGCCCGGAACTTCTTACTTTTATCACACACAAACTAACTTAAGATTTTTTATCTTGCTTTTGTGAAATATTTTATACTACTTGTAGAGATATTCCGACAAGTGGAATTTATTTCATCGTGTATGAGGCTCTTCTTCCTAATGACCGAAATACTGTTCAGTGGTATCACAAACTGTGGGGCGGTGGATGGGCAGGTAAATTATAAACAGTGTTTTTTTTATTAACATTACAAAAATACAGAAAAAAATTAAAAAATATAAAAGTTGAAAATTCAAAAAATTAGCAGGTGATGAAGTGAGGGGGTCTCAAAAAATTGGCCCGTGACCATGCCCACGATTTCTCAAGTTCTACTGGACCGATTTACTTGAAATTTTTGGAGAGTCTTCTTTATAGACTTATCTAAGTCCGGAACTATCCGTATCCCCAATTTTTTAATTTTTACTATTTTTAAAAAATTCGAAAAAGACAAAAAAAGTGGTACAATTTTTTTTTAGACATCCGCCATTTTGTGATTTTTTTTCAACTTTTCCACAGTTTCGGACATTGCGACATTACTCTACATTGATAATCTTTTTTTTTTCAGATTGCTAGAAGGGTTGGAATCGTGGGCATGGTCACGGGTCAATTTATGAGATTCCCACTTCATCAGCTTCTAATTTTTTGAATATTCCAGTTTTTTTTTTTTTTTTCTGTATTTTTGTAATGTTAATAAATAACTCATGAAAAAATAAATAGTAAAAAATTAATTGCTTTTTTTTACGGCACTTCATGTCTCTACACTAGAATACCCTCTTAAGATATTACTTTTAATTAGTGGAATATGAAACTATATATTTTGGTTACAAGTTATTGTATTGTTTTACCGGTGGCCTTCCTGCAAACATGTCCTCTGATATTGAAAAAAAAATGATACGCGACATTGACATTTTTTCAAGTGATATTTTTTTCAGATTAGCTCGGAAAAAATAAGCAACCAAGTGTTTAACTGTAATAAATACAAATAGCTTACTTTATTATTTATTTCTGCTAAAAAACACAATTTTCCTATTAAGAAAATTATATGTGTTTTACCAAATCATTGTTTAGCTTTATGTCTTTAATGGAATATAATAAAGAAGCACATTCCATTGTTGGAACAAAGGAGAGCTGAAATTAATAAAAGAGCAATATTGTAGTCGATAAGTCTCAAGAAAATGTCACATCCAACGTTTCTCCACCAAAAAAAGTCGGTCTTAAACCGATCCAGTGCTGACTAGCGATTTTTCGAGAACTTAACTCTTAACATTCCCATATAATGGGTCACAACAAATGTCATTACACCATACAAAAAAATGTGAAAAAATTAAATCCAACATATTTAATTATCTCCATAGGGGTGCGAATTTTGGAGCACAAAATCGAATTAATTTTTATTGGGCGACATAAAAAATAAATATTTTTATCTACTTATCTGTATATTTTTCTTTATTCAGGTCTTTAGGACCAATAATTTTGTTTTTTAAGGTGCGGTTTTGTCATTTAATATCAACGTTTTTTCAGCCATTCATGTTTTCTTTTTCTCCTTAAGTTATTCTTGGAGGTATCTACAAATGTCCATGACAAACTCAATACTTACTTTATATTTTGTTCAATTTTAGGTATAGCATCAATATCCACAGTTCTACCGTTCGATGTGGTAAAAACTCGAATTCAAGCTGATGATCTTCATCGACCTTACAATGGAACCATAGACTGTGCTAGAAAACTTTATAGGCAAGAAGGTAAAAGATACGTTAATATAAAGAAAATATTTAAAATATACGTCACAGTCACCTTTTCAAATGGAAGTCCGTTCGCGTATTGACATTTTATCTTATGGCACGACGCAACCTTAGCAAAACGTATGCATTGTGAGGGGCAATATCTACAAGTGATGTACCGGGTGTTCCACTAAAAGAGGTAGTCGGCTATATCTCAGAAACTACTAATAGTATAACTTTCGGAAAATTATTTCTCAAAAAAAATAAATAACGTTAAAAAAGTGGTACTATTTTAATATTTAATGTTTTCTAAAAAAAAAAGCTTATTTTTTGTCAGTTCTAAAAAAAAAGTGGTGGGGAAGGTTAAAGTTTAATTTAAAAAAATGCAATTCTTCTTTAACCAATTTAAGTGAATTTGGTCTCGTTGAAAAAATTTTAAGCATTATTTCAGGTCTAAAACTATTGCTACCTTATTCAAAAACGCCGCTAGAGGGCGTCAAGGAAAAGTAACATTTTACGAAATTTTTTGAAAAATTTAAATAAATGAATATACCTTTTTACATGTTTATAAGAAAAAATCCCAACAATGCAAAAACCGCAATTTAAATCTATACTGAATATATTAGCAAAAATATAAAAGACATAATAAAAGTATTTAACACAAATGTTTTTATGGGGATTTTTTTTTAAAAAAATTAAATTTTTTGAAATTTTTAAAAATTTAATAACATACACATAATTTTTAATTATTTTAACCCATTTAACGATATTAGAAAAACATTAGATAATTTTCCAACCTATAACTGTAAGAATCCAAGAGCGTGGTCCCCTTATCAAGTTGGGTTTAAAAACAAAAGGGTGCTGAAATGTCAAAAAATCCAACAATTTTTATTTCAATATTTTTTTTTTAGTGTTTGCTATTGTGTTCTTTAAAAATGCCTTTGTTGCTTAAAGAAGCAGTTGATATTATTGCTATTTATTTTAAGTGTCTAAAAATGCGACAATAGCCATGGCTGTATGCAAGAGATATCCTCAGAGACGCCGCGCCGGTACGGCAGCCCCACGAGAATGTTCCCCTTTTTAGCCCAAAACGCTTTCCTTCCGGGAAGTGTTCTTTTGCCCCTTTAAAACCAGACGCCGTAGAACTGAGGAAAATGTCATCAACGTTTTTGTTATAAAAGTTTAATCCTCAAGCAACAAAGCATTTTTTTAAGAACACAATAAAAAACATTAGATAATTACCAACCTATTACTACGCCTTTCAAAGGTTAGTTTTGAAAACAAGGGATGCTGAAATATCAAAAATCCAACAATTTTTATTTCAAAAATATTATTTTTATATTTTTGAAATAAAAATTATTTTTTGATTATTTCAAACATCCTTTTTTTCAATTTTAAAGCTGAATTATTACATTATGGTGATTATCTAATGTTGTTTAATATCGTTAAATGGGTTTAAATAATAAAAAAACATGCAGTATGTCTTAAATTTTGTAAAAATTTTATAAATTTAATTTTACCCCAAAAAATCGGCCAGTAAAAACATTGTGTCGTTAAATGCATTACTCTCTATGTCGTATTTATATTTTTGCTAATATATTCGGTTTAAAAAGAGATATTAAATTGTGGTTTCCCGTTTTGTTGGGTTTTTTTTTTTTTTATAAAATATAAAAAGGTATAATCATTTTTTAAATTTTTCAAAAATTTCGAAAAAAATAGTTTTACCAGCCCTCTAGGCATTTTGAGATAAGTGTGGCAATAGTTTATACACTTGAAAATAATGCTTAAAAAAGCCCAAACGAGACCTTATAAATTCGGTTAAAAAACCGGAGTTATTAATTTCAATAAACTTAAACCCTTCCCCACCACTTTTTTAGAACGACAAAAATACACCTAAGCTTTTTGTTTAAAACATAAACTTAAAATATACCACTTATTGACACATTTATTTGATATTTTTTGAAAAATGTATATTTTTATGTTTTACTCCCCCCAGACTTGAAAATAATTTCCAGCAATTTCTCTTGGGCGCGAATGCGAATATCTGCTACTGACATTCGCGAATGCGAATGCGAATATTCAGTTTTTGTTCAAATTTGGCGACAAAAACTGATAAAAATTTCGTAGAATTTGTTTTTGTTTGTTTCCATTGCATTATATATTTTTTGTCTTGGTTCTATTCAAAAAATTTAATTGTTAAGCTTCATTGCCTAAAATAAAGTAATTGAAAAAATAATATCAAATAATAAAGTGAAGATTGATAATGTGATTACGAGGTTAAGTTATTTTTTCTTGTAATAAAAAAAAACAGAAATAATTGGATTTTGATTTATTAACCCACCATTATTTTCAAATTGTTATTTTTTCTTATACTAATATTCGCAAAACATTCGCAGAAATTTTGCGAATGCGAATATGCAAAAATATGCGAATATTTGTTACATCACTAATACCTACCATAATAATCAAATTTAAATGTTTTGTTTCTTTAAATTATTATTTTCTTGTAAAACATACGAAACAGTATGATTTTGCATTAGGTGATTTTTTATTTACGTTGGCCGATAAATGCATCTCTTCTGAGTTAGTTCTGGTTACTACTAACCAGAACTAGTTTTTAGTTCTAGTTCTGCTAGTTTTGGTTAGTAGTAAGCAGAACTAACTGGTTAATACTCAGTGGCGGTTCTAGGATTTTGAAAATTTTGTATATAAAAAGTAAATATGGGACCCATACCAAATATGTACCAGATGGTCAAGGGGAACTCTTTGGTAAAAAGAAACTTTACAATTTGGAATCTGCGAAAAAAGTTGATTTTTTGGGTGCCGCCCAGGGAAAAACTAAACTTTCAAAAGCAAATCTATTTGTTTTTGTATTAAATTTTATCGTCAAATCCCAAATTTCGCAAAATTATCTGTTTTTCTAAAAACCATAGCCAACTGAAATTTTTTCACCAGCTCTCGAACTAGTAGGAGAGCTGGTAAACAATTTTGAGTAAATTTTTAAGCACTTTAGAAATTTGTGCAATTGTCCTTGAAGGACCCCTAGATAAACTGCTTATCCAAACATAGGCATGTTATATCTTTTTTAAAAGGAAAAAAACGCGAATATTTCATATTGTTTTTCCAAATTTCATATCTAAAATTTTATAAGAAATCCTAAAACCTTTGTATAAACCAATTTTGTATTCATGTAAATAATACTTGTAAAAGCATGCCAAATTATAACAAAAAACCCTGCATATCGGATAAACTTTAGCAAACCTTTTGTCTGTTTTAATTAAAGTTATTATTTTAGGGTTAAGAATATTCTGGAAAGGATTACCAGTGATAACTGCCAGAGCATTTCCGGCACATGCTATGCTTTTTGTGGGTTACGAAACAACTATGGACATCCTGAGTGCTTATATGATATAGCTTAAATTATAAGTTTTACTTATAAAAATGATTATAATATATTTTTAATAAGAAAAAAATTGCATTATTATTATTATTATTTTGAACTTAGCAATATTTTATATATGGTTGATTGGTATTTGTTTTTATTTTTTCAGTTATTAAAAAATAATATCATTAAAATCATTAAAAATGTAACAACAAATATGCATCTTTTAAACAAACCTACCCCATTTTTAAGATAAAGGGTGTGAAAGAAAATTTTTTAGAACTGGATTTTCCTTTTTTTTTAATAGGGTTTTTGGATTTTTAGGAAACTTGATACAGTTAAATATATACGGAAATACTACTTCTTACGATAAAGTTTAATTACTATTTTGGATCAGTAGTGTAGCTTCGGAGAATTTTATTTATTTTTTACCATTATTTCATACTAACTTTTTTGGTATTAATATTATTGAAAATTTAGTACATGGTACTTATTTTCTTTTTACATAAAAATATGTATGTTTGCATTAAGTAATTTTAACGGTTTTCGATATATTCTAATTTTAAACTAGCGTGACTTATGTTTCTTAAATCAACCTGTATATAAGGACCCAATTCCTTCGAAACCCACCTGTTTGTAAAACAGCAGAAGGGTTAAAAAATAAAAGTCACTCCTCAAAATGAGAATATTTATTTACGTACTCCTGTACGTACATTGACAAACTGCAGATACTATAAATCCTCAAATAATGAGGTTAATAATTAGCTCTTATACAAATTATGAAAGTTTTATAAATGTATTGATTTGCTGTATTTCCGCGATATTGAATATTTAAATTAAAAATATAACAACAAAATTAAAATTAGCTCACATTTTTACATGTAGACTCACGAGTATTTTCTAACTGCTATAATACTAGTATCAAATCACAAAAATAACATTTTTTAAGTATACTTATTTTATCATACTCATTCCTTTATACAGTAACTGAAAATTTTTATTTGTGATTTTTTTAAATATATTTTTGTAAAAAGATAATATTTAACAAACACCTCTTCTATAAGAAAATACACTGGATGCCTAAAGGATTTTTACAGTTTAAAATTCTTTTTGGTTAGTTTTGCTGAAATTTTCTTTCATGCAAAAATTATTTGTGTATTTATTTTTTTCTTAGGAAAGATGTTTACAAATTTTAGTAATCTGACCGAAATTGCACGCAAAAAAATTACAGCAAGACAAAATTCACGCACTGTAAAAATACTTTATGGAATATAAAAATGTAGTTCCAGAAAATATAAATTTTTGGAAATTAGGAATTAAAACATTAATTTAAAGATCATAAAAACACATGCCTAAAAGTTTATTAAAGAATTGCTATATTATCTGGAAGTCCATACGTTCAACTCTATTTAACTTTTGTAGCTGTATTTTAAGGGTCTTTAATAATGATGTTTCACAAAAAATGAATTTTTCAACCAATATAATATCTATATTTTTGGGAAAGCCTACATATTGCACATCATTTAGACACTATAAATATTAGGTTTTCTTTAAATTACCAACTTTGCAACAGTTCATTTTTCTAGGAGTCAATAATACAAATTATTTTTATTTTTGACAAGTACTATATCAGTACCTGTATAGGTTAAAATGCAGAATATCCTTTTAGAAATTAGAGTTATTATACTTAACAACTAAAACCAGTAATTCAACCCAAAAAACATAGTGTTTACCAAAAATGTTATTTTTTGAACTATTCAAAGGACAAAAATAAAAATAGTAAAAACTAACAAAGTTTCCATCAAAAAATGACGTTGGTTTCTTATTTGATAAAAAAAGAGTGGAAAAAAATTATTAATATTCGGATTTTTTTACTTCATCTTTTCAGAAAAATGAGTAGTGTAGCACGCAAATTATATCAATAATTCCTACCTTTAAACGTCCCATTTTATTAACGTCTAACTAATGTCATCTAGACGGGATGTTCAACTTACTAGTCGACCGTGGAGGGGCACCTACAGCAAATATACGTCTCGGTCGCGAATTTTCGCTCGACGCGCTATGTTCACAAGCATTTTTAACGATGTTCTCCAAATTTATATGATAAAGTAAGATATACAATTTGTAGCTTTTAAGTCTCAACTTTAAAAAGCCTTTTAAAAAATTTAAATCGGACCATTTGCCTAATATTCACGACACAAATTGTAACATTTGTTTATAATTCAATTACTATAACATTGAACTACTTTAGCGACATTTTCGATCTTTCTAGGAGCCCAAAGTTATGGCTTAGTAATATCGTTTCCAAAAATCAGTTCTTTTGTATTAAAAATTAAGAGTATACAAATTTTTAGAAATACATTTGATTTTTGAATTGTCTACAAACGTGTCTTTTAAAAAAATGTATAGCAGTGACTTTTGTCTATATTAAAAAAACAAAAAAGGACATTTTTTGAATAATTATTGTTTAAAAATTACCTGAAAAAAATTTCAATGAAAATTATTATCATTATAACAACTAAATGGCCAATTTTTTTAAACCCCAAACGTAAATTTTCCATTAGCTTGTTTTGCTTCGTCTGTAGTAAAAATTATAATTGTCTTAGTTGTTACTAAGTATTTTTTCAGTAAGCTATACGACCCGACATGTTTAAATTTCCCAACTTCTGTTAAAATATGTCTAGAGTGATCTATATGTCTATTACTATAAGATCTCAAGATACCTCTTGGACATTCTTTAATCGAATTATTGTTAATTTTTACCATCCTTAGGCGCTCTTTTACCAAATAATCATCAAACATACAAATGTAAAATATATAATTATAGACGAAAACTACCAAAATACTCGGAGTCCAATGTCACACTACAAAATAATATAACTATCTTATGAAAAAACAATGGAAATTTAACAATATATTTCTCATATATATCTACAAGTTTCATAGTGATTTTAATTAATATATTACATATTGTAGTCTAATGAGGGATGGGCGACTCATATCTTTATTTTTTTTCTTACAGCCCTAATTTATTCACACAATAGCAGAGGGTAGGCTTCACTGTTTGCAGATTATTTTAGGTGAATTAAAACAGATTCATTTATATAAAAATAAATACAAATGGTAAATAATTAACTTTTAATATATGTTAAATATATTTTTGTCAGTAGAGGAACTTGAATAAGTCTGGGACCGTAGACTCATCTTTTATCAGAAGTGGTGGTCACAGAACCTTCAAACATACTCTACTAATGCCTTCGCCTTTAGTTTCTTTTTTCGGATTAGTAGAGGAAGTTGGATGAGTCTGAGACCGCCACCTCATACTTTGTTTTTTATAGAATTGCTGGTCATGGAACTAGTAAACTTACTCTGCTGATGTTTCCGCTGTCAGTTTTTTTTTCTCAGATTAGAATGGATATGTTGTAACTTGGAGAGAGCCCTCTAAAAAAGTACAATATCGACCACGCCAATGTCCAGACTTAGGTTTTTATTCTGTTGGTAAGGGACAGTTTAATCACAAAATTCAACTTAATTTTCAGGTTTTTTTACACAAATTGAGTAACCTTGTTTTATTCTGATGAGATGCCAATGCCATAAAATATTTTATTAGAAACAATAATATAATACTTAGTAAAGGATGACTCGAATACCTACTAGGTGCTCATCTACTCAAGTACTGAAAATTCAGTATTCGGATACACACTTATTTCGATGGGAAATTCTAGTACTTTAGGTATTTGAATACAAAAAAATTGAATGTCAAGTTGTTGTGTCGTCACACTGGTTCTTTTATCGTTTTGACGTGATTTTGACAACTGTTTACCTCAAAGGATTGTATTATGTTCTTAATTTAATACATGTTTTTCTTTTATTCTGGTTAAATTACAATCACTTGAGCCTTTATTGAAAACTAAAAATTGCTTAATTAAGATTACCAACGTAATCAAATCATTAATAGTTATAAAATTTACATTTCATAGAAGGGTAATTTTTTCTCAATGTAAAAATTGAAGTTTTCATTTATTCATTGTTCTTATCTCAACTTTTGGTGGCATTGTATACAAAACCATTGCTCTTATCGATATAAAACAAAATTACTTTGTTTATGTTAAAGTTTGAATAATTAAAAAAATTGGATTCTTACTGTTACATTTAGTTTTATAAGATCTAATGTAGCTACTTACGATAAATTAGCATTAAAATTAAAAAATAAATGAATACGTCTTATTTATATACTAACTAGATAGAGAACCTAAAAAAATATAAGCTCTGGGCATGCAGCGTTATTATTTTAAGGATATAGTTAATATTTTACTTTTTTTGAAGGATATGCTTAGATTAGAAAGTCCTTTGCATATCAGCCAAAACTTTTACAGCTCCTTTTTTAAATGTGAAAAAGGTTATAATACAATGTAATTTTTCAATGTTTTTTTCTGTTGATACATTGTAATTTTTCTTATGGTATGTAATATTATGATTATACACTGTGAAAAAAGAAAAACCACTTGATTTATAATTGAATTATCTGATTCTTGATAAGGTATTTATTATAAAAAATATTTATTTTGTAGGAATTAAAAGTTAGCACCAAGACGCAAAGAGAAATTATTATAGTCCTATAATTATTTTATATTTTATGGGCGGATATACGTTTAAATAAGTACAGGGTGGTAAAAAAAAATTGAAGCAAATGGAAATATTTTTTGTTACTCAGGTATTTTTAAAAAGTTTTCCGTTAATCGATTGTGCTTGTCGAATAATCTAAAACAACATAAAAAATGTTATATGAAATGTAAAAAGTTTTGTTAGGAGAAAAGGTACAAAAAAAGTTATTGGACGAAACTGTATAGAATTTAGTTTTAGGCCTATTCACTCAATAAAAAAATGAATATTTAAGAAATTGTGATTTTTGCGACTTATATTCATGCAATGCAGATTTCGTCACCAGAAAACGTTTCACTAGCACCTATTACATTATTTTAAACAAAAACAAATATAATTTTTTATATTATTAATGATATACAAAAAAAATACCCTGGGCGTAATGCCTTACTTGTTTCAATGCCCTGTATCTTAAAGCAAATACTTGATACCAAGCCACTGAATACGCTAGGTTAATTTCCAAAAATGTCCATTTAATATAATCTTTAAATTTTAAAATATATACAGGGTAAGTCTGTGAAGTGGGACCTCCCATTTATTGCTTTAAATATTCAAATTGGAAAGAAATGTTTTATACAAAAATATTTTGGTTTTTGCTACTCTATATTTTGCGAACAACGTTATGTATACAGGGTGTATCAAAAAGCCCGTACAAGGACAAAGTTAATTTTTTTAAATGACTCCCTATATTTTTTGTTGCATTTTTGTTTTCTGCATAAAATTCTAGATATTTTTTATCTGGCATATCATATCCCTATACTTAATTCTTGACGAGATATTCTCATTTAAATACAAACTAAGATTAAAGAAATCCGCTCATCTTTAATGTTTTTTTACGTTTATATGGTTTCAGCGGTTTTTGTAAAGTGACAAAACAGCCATAGTAATAATTAATAAGTAATTAGATATCACATGACGAGTAGAAACAGGTAAAACCTTAAACAAGAAAAAAAAACGACTAAATTTTTTACAGAATATTAAAACTGTCATTTTGACATTTTTATTAATCTCTATAGCATATATGGTTATTATGCAACTCTCAAAAAACCGCTGAAATCATAGAAACGTAAAACAACATAAAAATATGAGCGGATTTTTCCCTTCTAAATTTGTATTTAAATGCGAATATCTCGTTAACACTTGAATATAGGATATGATATGTAATAAAAATATATAGAATTTTATGCAGAAAACAAAAATGCAACAAAAAATATAGAAGTCATTTAAAAAATTAACTTTTTTCCTTGACGGTTTTTTTGATACACCTGTATACATAAAGTTGTTCGCAAAATATAGAGTAGCAAAACCAAAATATTTTTGTATAAAACATTTCTTTCCAATTTGAACATTTAAAGCAATAAATGGGTGGTCCCACTTCACAGACTTACCCTGTATTTAAATTGAAACTGAAAAATTAGGTTACTTTTTTGGCCATCCAGGATATGATTTCTTTGTTTTCAGTTAAATACCTATTAAAGTTAACAAAACAACGAACACTATGTTTAGAATTTAAAAGCATATAATTTTGTAAATTTACCATTATTTTCAAAGTCGCCCTATCAAGTATTGGCTTTTAAGTAAAAGGTCTTCAGGTCTACAGTATATTTTTTCTATTTTATTAACGATAAAAAAATAGGTTGGTTGGTTTATATTTAAAAATTCTATAATAGGTGCTAGTGAAATAATTTCTACTGACGAAAAATTTTAATATATGAATACAATGTCGCAAAAATCACAATTTCTGAAATGATTATATTATCTGTAAAAATTTGGCAAATGGGCCTAAAACCAAACTCTTAACAATTTTGTCCAATAACATTTTCTTTGATATTTTAACTCCCAACCTCATTTTTTGACATTTCATATGTCATTTCTTTAATTTGTCGCTATAACAGAGGTTGCTTGACAACTTTCAACATATTGTTTTTTTTTATTCGACATACAAAATTGATTACCGAATTTTTTTTATAAAATAACAGAAAAAATTTCATTGTTTCACAAATTTTTGACCACCCAGTATATAAAATTTTTAAAAAAAATGGCACTAACGTAAAGAACTTTTATAAATCAAAATTTGCCAATAAAAAGGTATTAATAATGTACATTTTGAAAATACAAAAGAAAAAACTACATTCTGTTCAACCTAAAAAGATATTTCCTTTAACTCGGTAAAGCTATATCTATCAGATAAACAAGAATTCTGCAAACAGTTCAACTCGGGTCGTTTTTGAAAAAAATTGAGCTTGCCATGCATATATTAGGGTGTGTGTTAAGTTCTTATTCTTCTACCTAAAACACAATTGGCTATATACTTTATTTTTTTCTTATTACGAAGCATTTTCTCTAAAGTGAACATAAACAGTGCTTCTAAAAAGTTCAGTTGTGAAGTGGCACCTTTTTATAGAAAAAAAATTCACCTCTTGGCTGTATAAATTGTATTTTTTCTATAGCTAAAGGTCCCTAGAATCTAACTGCCTAATCACAATTAAACAGTGGCGTAGCTTCGTGTAGGCTGGTGGGGTTTTAACTAGGACACACCGTTCCAGAGATATATGTCACCAAGAGAAAATATGTAAGTTTTTCGAATTTTAGTATAATTATCTCAGCAACGATATATTTGACATATTTTTGTACTAAATTATTTTTAAAACGTTATATTTCTTTATTCCTTTAAGGAATATATTGATATAAGATATTCTATCCAGTATATCCTTATTATTATGATCGGAAAAAATCGCCTTAAAATTTTAACTAAAGTAAAAAAACGATCGATGCAATGACTTGACATTTACCCATATTTATGTTTTTACATCCTTTATATTAGTATGAACTTTTAACTTCATTTAAAGTACTAAGCCCAGTTGGTATAGTCCCTTAACTAGTTTTTTTTTTGTTGAATATTAGAGAATTATAGAGACGACTTTCACTCATTTGCCAACAGAATAAGAATTATTTTTTATCAAATTTAATATGTAAACAAAATGTCGCCAAGAAATTATGGTCAAGGCTTTGATTAATTAAAAAAAATCGAAAAATGTTTGATACTTCCTGTATATTGTCAATTCTTAATTTTTTATTCTACATAAAACTACCAATATACCACTAATTTTTTTCCTCAATTTTATAAAGCCTTTAAAATTTCTTAAAATTAAAATAAAAAATTTATTTAACTTTTATAATATATATTTATTTATTTATATATATTATATATATATATATATAATATATATATATATATATAATTATTATATATATATATTATATTTATATATATATATATATATATATATATATATATATATATATATATATATATATATATATATATATATATATATATATATATATATATATATATATATATATATATATATATATATATATATAATAAAGTTGTCCAAATTGCAGTGCACAAGAGAGAAAACATCTTTATTATTCATTTTATGACAAAAAGCCAATCTTTATAAAAAGTTCTGCTTGTCCAGAAAATAAATTTAAAAAATTTAAATTTTCGATAGGATGTACAGGGTGTTGAGAAAATACGAAAGCATAAAAATGCTCTAAGAGGAAAGTACCATTATTTATTATTTAAAACACACATTTTTTAGAACAAATTTTTTTATAAACTGGCATAAAGCCTAAATACAAATTTTTGAATCATTGAAAACATTAATAATAAAATTCAAAAAACGTGCAAAATTTTGAAAACATTTGTCAATTTCTTAATACTTTAGAACCAGAAGTACGTAATAACATGTTTTGGCAACGAGACGGCAGTCCTTGCACAGCGTTGGTCAGTCAATGGCTACATAACTATTGGCGAAATGTGGATAGGGAGGTCTGGTCCAATCCATTATCCAGATTTCTTTTTATGGCGTGCCTTAAAGCAAAAGGTTTTTTACATCCCCATACCACTGAGTTGGCAATAAAATTAATCTTTATTTCAGTATGAAATTTATTTAGTAATGTGATTGGTGCAAATTAAAATATCCACTTACCTGTTTAAACCCTGCAACCCAATGGTTATGACCAGAAAAATTCTTTAGGCTTTATACTTTTGAATGGGATTTAAATTTTTAGTAAGCAGATGTGTGAAAGGTATTGATACTGCAAAGAAAACACAGTTCGCTTCTCTTTAAAAAATGCTCCTTGCAAGATTTGTGAATTTTCGCTTTTTTTACTTTTATTAGTTGAAGTCTTCGGGCATCTTCCTTCCACAGGCAGCCCTGTCGCTTGCCAGTGCGAACAAGCGTGTGAGAGAGAAAGAAAAATGGGACTTCTACCTTTCTCTCTCGCTTCAACGTGCTTATTGTTTATAATTAGCACGTAAAGCGAGGTATGTACACCCCCCACCGATCAATCCGCATGTTGGAGCGAGAAAGAAAGGTACTAGTACAATTTTTCTTTTTTTCTGGCACGCTTGTTCGCACTGCGGTAGGGCTGCCTCTAGTAGGTATATGCTCGAAGACTTAACCTAATAAAAGTAAAAAAAGCGGCAATTCACAAATCATGCAACAAGCATATTTTAAAGAGAAGTTTACTTTATTTTCTTTGCAATGTTTTTAATTTCAATACTACTAACAAAAAATATGCCCCTAACTACGAGCCTTATAGTGCCATTTTCTAGAGTATAACGTCAATTAAATTGTTTTAAAATTCCATGAAATTAACCACCACCTATCCCAAACTCTCGCTGCGCCTCCGCAATTAAACTCTTCTAGTTTTGCACAAATAATACAGGTATGTCCTAAACAAATGGACGAATCAAGATGAAAAACTATTTAACTTATTAGTATGATACACCCTGTGTAATTTACATATTTTGATACATCAACACAAAGAACAGTAGTTGATTCTAAATCCTAAAAAACTGTAAAAAATAACACACTCTTAAGAAAAAAAGGCATCGAAAGTTCATAAAATTTAAAATATTACGAAAAAATTTAACTATACAAACCTAAAAATTTGTGTTACCCCAACTAAAGTCACTTCTGTAAATCTATAAGACATCGTAACACTGTCTTCTCATTAGGTATAAAACGTTTTCAGGTTAATACTCTTAAGACTCTACTAAAGTACAGTAAAAATAAGAAATTGTCATTTTCTACTTTTAAATACAAATATAAAATTTACACGAAGTAAAATGTAAAACATTTTAAGGCCCTATTTATCAACGAAACATACTTTTGACAGTTACCATAGTACTGATGCTTCAACTATACCACGTTGCCATTGAAAGGCGATGTTACATTAGGGTTTCCCATGGCAACTCAACAACATGGCAACACTTTGTTGTCTTATGGTAACTGTGACAACTGTCATTGCTTATTCTATATTGCAAATTTAAATTAGGAGAAACTAATGAAATCTAACAAATAAATAAAGCGTTAGTTTTATATATAAAAAATATATAGAAATGTGCAACATAATTGGAAAATATATAAATTCTAATACAATATCGAGCATTTCCTGTCTCGATGTATTTTAAAAGAAATGGAAAACAGTCCGTAGCTTGTAACAATGGGCGACTAAATACAATAGCATACATACGGCTAATAAGTGAGGTTATGCTACAAATTATACAGCCTCTTAACAGAGTGTTTGCTTCTCCTTAAACGTATTCTTTCACGAACAATGGATGCCATTTTTTCATTTGAATCAACAGATCTTGTTCGCGAAATAAAGCGCTTAAGACAGAAAAACACCCTGTATATAAAAATAACATCATTACTTGCAAATACAAATACTGGTTCTTCGGCACAAACCACTGTGGATAATTGGGCATGTTTAAAAACTTAAGAAGAGTTCTTTTAGAAAGAGTAGTATCAAAAAGTGATCTTGAGGATGTTTCCGAACACTCAGTAAGGGTAAGTTAATTTATAAAATACGCAGGAATTTACGCTGCATAGTTTTTATATTGACAATATTGCACTGGTAATAGGCCAATCTGCACTATGTTATTATAGACCAAGCCTATTGAGGTAGCAGGCATGTTTTTGCTGGAAACCCTTCAGAAAGATGTATTTGACAAGAATCGAGATATGCTTCCTCTTAGAATCGTGCAGAAAATGTGTTAAATGTGTAAAAAAGTGTAAAAAACAGAAAAAAATTATAACTTAAATTGTCCATAACTTTGTAAATATTGGTCGTAGAAAAAAATTGTATGGATATAAAAGATTTGTAACTAAATTTCCTACAAAATAGGACTAGTGGGAAATCGCAAAATGTATTAGATTTGTTGCAAAATACAAATAAACACAAAGACAAGGCAAAAAAAGTAGTTTTTTGTAAGGATTTTTGGACTCTAGATTTCTCTGAGAACCTCTATATTCGGCCTGATAACATAATATGGTGAAACATCATGCCAAATTACCTTAAAATCCGTTCAATAGTTTTTGCACAATATTTCGTTTGAAAAAATTGTCAATGTTCCAAATTATGTACAGTCCAGAACAATGAACCAAGACATTTGATTTTCATTTTAAATACACCAAAGATCTAAAGCTTTCAAACGTTTTTTAAAAAATTAAAATCGGATCATTTGGTAGCCACGTTTTATAGAAAACCTACAAAATGATAGCATATATGCATATAAATCGTATATGAAATATATTTTAAGCAAAAAATTAAATTAAAATTTAAACGCCAAAAGTTGGCGCATAAACAAGCTTTCCGTAGGTCATAGCCGTCTGACGTCACAGCGCATATAAGCAGTGAAGAGTCATTCGTGTTTTAATACATTGTGACCCTTTAAGCGAGGTTTAATTTCATTGCGGCGTTATTTACGTGGCTACAGTCGAAATAATTTAAGTTGCAGTTATAATCAAGAAAAACCACAGCTGTTTGAATGAGTCAAATGTACGAATCACAGAATAAGTGGTGTTAGAAATAAGGTTATAATTAACCAATACATAATTACCTACAAAAATATATTTTTTCTAATTTAGTTGGAAGAAGACATGGAAAATTATGTACCATGTCTAATTAAAATAAATACTTACAATGCTGCTTTTGCACCTCTGATTTCTGCTGAATTAAAACGTTTGTCATTTTTAATGTAATCGCTTTTAACATATTCACAGAGGGTAAATTGTTTGTAGAAGCCTCGACAAATCCTTCGCTACCATAATGAACGAAAAACACTTTATTTAGCCACGCAAAATAAAACAAAATATTAGTTATGCCGAGATTTATCGCAGCACAACTGGAAACAGACGAAATCGATACGTAAACAATCTGTATTTATATGCGATGTGACGTCACGAGTTGTTTTGCAGTCCCTTTAAACTTCTCCGTTTTCCTATGTTTTCGTATCTTAAATATTCGGTACTGGCTCTGTTATACGGACTAATGAGATTATAAAATTGACCTGGAGACTCGTCCCCAGGAATTAATGTGTATTTCCCTTCGTCTCAAATATATGGATACTAACCAATTGTTTAAAGTTATGAACAACTGCAAAAGACAATAATTGTTTTAACAATTTTTGTTCCGACAAATGAAAAAAGACATATTTTCTGCTCTAAAATCATCCTATTAGTAAAATATGAATAAAAATAGGACAATAATTTCATATAAGCCATGTGCAAGAAGTTGAGTACCAGGTCGTTGTTTTTATCAGATAGCATCGAATTAAACTAGAAATTTTTAGTTTTCGTAAAAGAATTTACTCGATTGCCTGCTGGCCCTTAAGACCAAATCTAGTCGGACGTACCGTCCGCTATAACAAAAACGTTCAAAGGAATCAAGTTCTTAAACATGCCCTTCCACGCCACTGCTTAACATAACACTTTCCACAGCTTATTTACAGTTTCCTTTTTTCAATAACCATATAATTGATTTCCTAGAGCACATGTTAAGATAGTCCATTTATAGCTACCGTTAAATAGTAGACGACGTGTACAGCACATTCACTAAAATGTTAAAATGTACATTGATTGCGGCCATGATGAATTTTTCCTATGATCGGTGAGTTTTTTTAGTAGAATTTCCATATCCGGGTTCCTCGATTGATTCTGTCGGGATGGCTGTTAAAAATGTCATTAATTTAAATTAGGTCATGTGAAGCATTTCAATTATGATAAGTCGATTTTATACGATTTACAGTTATATAAAAAACCATTTTACACATACGAGAGCTAAAGTAAAATTTATGGCAAAAACTATCTTCAAAATTTCTGATCATAATTCTTATATAAATATTGATTTTAGTACATTTTAATAACAACAATGCTTTAATTTATTATGATCCTTATGTGTTATACCGTCGCCTTTATGGCTTCAGAATTGTACTTACTCCAACTTGCCTCATTAATTAGTTTTTTACCTTTAATTGTGGGTCTGGTAGGTCGGTCTGGTCGAAAAATAAAGAACTTTTAAGTCTTCCGCGTTTTGCAATTTTAAAGGCCAAAGCTACATACACGATTGGCAAGGCAAACGCTTGCATGCCAATTTTAATGCAATAGAGTAGGATACACATAGTATGGCCCCAGATAAAAAAGAGAACGACAACAATTTCCCCTGTTCCACTTCCAATAGAAAGGCGATTCGTTAGCATATTGTTGGCTGAGGCATGCAGGGGGATGCAGTACAAGCGTCCAGCTATTTTCTGCATCACTTAAAGTGATAGAAACATTGCATTATTCGAGTAGATTACAATCACTCCTTTAACGTCCGGGGTCCTGCTGATACTGTTAAGCGCCGATCGCCGAATCGCCCCAATGCCGTGACCGCGGTATTCCCCTCTTCTTGTTGGGCATGTAGAAGGGATATTGGCCACAGCACATTTTCTATCTGTCTTAATTACCCTCAAGCCTTTGCCAATTAAATTGACATCTCCTTTTATCGCACTGAAAATATCAGCATGCAAGAAGTTGGTTTGCGAGCCGTGTATACTATTAGACAACCAGCTATCATTCTTACAATTTCAAAGTAAGTGGCAATGGTAAGAATTTAGGTTAGAATTAGATAAGAACAACACAGATATTTTTGCTAAACGTCTGTGCTTTTGTTAGCTATAATAATTATATTGTGCTAAAATAAAGTTATAGAAATGATCTTTGATGGCAACAGCCAAGTTTCCTGATATTGACCATGGTAAAGCAAGCTGCAAACTGAATAAATTATCAATATGAGTTGGAACGATTCCCTATAGCGATATTCAAATGCTAATTTTGTAGAGAGCTGTCAATAGACTTAGCCTAATACAATAGTTAAGCAGGTAAATCAAATAGGTACCTTATTTGATTAACCTACTTAAGATTCCATTTTTAGGCTTACCAATTCCAAAAATTTCTCATTCCCTTGTTATAAATATAAAATATGTTTAATAGGTGTATTGAAAAAATTTTAGTTAAAATTTTTAAACACGTAATACACACAACAAATTATTTTTAAATTTTTGACAGGATTATAGCAATAATTTTCGGAATAGCTCTCGTATGTGTAAAACCACTCTCACTAAAAACTAAGTTGTGGTAAAGTAGCTTATTACTCTTAACTCAATGTTATAGTTACTGAATATATAATTTGTGTAATTTACTTAGTTATAACAAGATTTTTTGTATATGTAACTTTTAATAGCTCCGGTGTTTTCTAGTTTCGTTTACTCGCGTTTTATACACTTCAGAAAATAACCTGAAATATTCTTGTTTTATTCACTGAATTATTTAATCAATTTTATGTTTCTCGTTTTACACACCGACCATTGTAACGACCAAATAACCAACTAAATAAATACCATATTGAAAATTATTAAAACTTTGCTAATAACTTTTACGTAGAGATAATTTAGACAAATTTAAAAGCCCTTAGTTCATTGTCGGTCATGGTTAGTTAAAGCAGCTTTTTATTTTTCCCTCTTATATTTCAGACATGATCAATCACTAAAAGTAGGAACAGTAAACTTTTCCGTTTAGGTCGCAAGTTTTTGGTGTACGAAATGAGATGTCAAAAAATGAATAATTAATTTCGTGTACGAAATAAGAATATTTGGGAGAATTTTTTGAGGTGTACAAAACAAGAATAAATCATAGTTCTATTTGCTGTAAACGCAGCTGTTTAACAGAAAGTTTTAATTGCTTTTTGGCCGACAACGATCAGCTGCGAGTACAAGATCATTCAAATGAACAGGGCCACATTTGCCACTTTCCTCATACTAAAAAAAATGTGAAATAGCCATCTTCCCTTGTTTTTTCCTTAGAATCCGTAGAACACCTAATTTTTTTTTTTAATTATAACTAAACAGATAGGACAAAAAATTACCACTTTCCACCTTTTAATAAAAAAATGTATTCATTTTTAGCAACAACAAAATGAATTTAATTTAAACAAATATTTGCGATTTAAATCAGGAAATAAAAAAAAAGATAACAATGAATACCTGAAATGCCGAAACACAAAAAGTCACTATTGTGTAAAAGTCTAGCATGTATTATTACTTATAATAAATAATTTTTCAGGATTCTAAGCGAAAAACAATAAGATAGCTATTTAACATTTTCTTTTAAATACGAGAAAAGTCACAAATATGGCCCCTGTTTAATCCTCAGATGGCCCTGTACAAGACAAGCACATATTGACCATAAACACTTCACATCTTAAAGCAACGGTTTGTGAGAAAACTAACAGCTAAAATATGTTGTATTTATGTAAACAAATTTTCTTTAATATAGTATTGGCGCCAGCCAATAAAAAAAAATTGGATATTTCCTCAAAGTTTATGAACTAGAATTAGTGAACAAAAAAATATTTGTGGATTGTAATCATCTATTAATTTTATTTTATTAGGGTTTATTTGAACTACCCGTCTGGTTTTGCTAGTTTCCCAATACTCAAGTGTCTATTTTTATACTTTGATTCATCTGAACTACTCATCTAATTTTTTATTAGAATATATTTTTAATCGTTCATGTGTCCTAATAATGACTAAAAGCGCATAATTAGTGAAATTACGACACGGTTGGTAGTTCATTTGCACAAGGTTCTTTAAAAAGCGAGTATGCAGTTATTTTAAACATATCAGATAGGAGAAAACCACATATGCTTAAGAAACAAATCGTAAAGATGTTGATGTTAAATAAAGTGGCTATATTTTAAAATAACATTAATTCTAGGTACATCAAATTCTTTGGGAAATTCTTAAGTTAAATGCAGCTGTTTACATTAAGGAAATAAAAGAATGTCAAACTGACATTTCCAAAAACTGCCACTTAATGCTGGTATCATTCCGTCAAAACTCAATATTAACTAAAAAAATAAAACAAAAACAAAAAAATAATAGTTGAAAAAAACATATATTACACTTTTAGAACATGATTTTTCTCAACACAAAAAGTGTAGACACTAAAATAGACTAGTCCTACGATTTCATATTATTTTAATAATCGTCTTTTTACAACAAATGTATTAAGTAAAATCAATAAAAGTTAGGTTATATTTAGGTACGGCACGGTACACAGTCCAAAATGGTTACTCTCTATGTGCACACTAATTGTCTCTTTTTTTCTTTTAACTGACACTATTATGGTTACTTGACATGAATCTACAAGTAGCGGTTTTGACATGTTTATCCAATATGGCGGCTTGACAAATTTGACAGGTATGACAGGTCTTATGTTCTGAAGTAAAAGAGAAAGGTGTCAAATGATTCTGAAATGGGATTACGTGGACCAGGAACTGTAAACAAATTATATAAGCGAAATTGTATGTTTGAAAACATGAACTGCTCAATTACTGCTCAATTGTAGCAGATGTCTTAGAATGTAGTGGGTTTGACTAAAAGTATTTTTAAACAAGTAAGTATAGACCTTTACCACTTATAACGAAAAAGTAATTATAAAGAGTCCTTCAAAAGGCCACATCATATGGGACTTTTTTTTATTATTAAATTCAAATAAAATTTCAGTTTTGCATTAGTCTGTGCTTTGAATTCAATAAAAAATCATGCAACACCTGGTTTCTGTCAAAATTTACATTTTTTTTTGTGTTAAAAATGACACTATTTAAAGAAATTTTTTAAAAAATCTTGTAAAAAAAGTAAAAAGTGTCCATGTATGGGGTTTCTCCTTATAATATGGCATGCTTTTAAAAGTATTATTTAAAGGAATACAAAAAAGTAGTTTACACAAAAGTCTGAGATTTTTCATGAAGATTTTAGATGTGATATTTAAATAATCGGAAATAATATTTTTTAACAAATGAAAGACCCTGTATTTTATTAAAAATATAAAATCTTCGCGTTTTTCCCTTTTCAAAAATATATAACATGTCTATGTTTGGATAAGAAGGTAAGAATTCGACTTTAAATTTTCCTTTTATATGCAATGGGGCGCCCCTCCTTAGGTCAAGTAAGCCGTAAAAGCCAAACAGAACATTTATGTTGGATTCCGCTTGGCCAAGGATGACAACAGAAGTTCTGTTTGGCTTTCACGGCTTACTACACCAAAGGAAGGGTGCTGTTGCATATAAAAAGAAAATTTAAAGTCAAATTGTTATAATACTGCTTATCCAGACACAGAAATGTTATATATTTTTTTATTCTTGATCGTCGGTTTTTTTTCTAAATGTCATATCTAAAATCTTTATAAAAAATTCCAAAACTTTGTAAAAACCCTTTTTTGTATTCCTTGAAATAATACCTTTAAAAGCATGCTAAATAACAAAGAAAAACCCTATACATTTTTGAAAATAAATCAATTTTGCAGATGACAGATGTAATTTTAGGGAGCAAATTTTATTTTAATAGTAAAAAAAATCCCATATGGGGCCGATCAAAAACTACCCTGAATTTCACCACTATTGACCCCCTTTCCTCCCTTCGTCACACCACGTCACACTCTTTGCGACCCCCCAATAAATATTACGTCACAAAAGCTGGACTCCCTCCCTCTATAAATAGCCCCTTTCGATAAAATAATAATAAAAAAAAATTAAGGCACCAGTTGCATTCAACCACACTACTAGTGCCGATGCGAAACAAACATAAGTAAATTTAATTAGTTGTATTAAGCTATTGTAATGACAATGTATATATCAAAATACTTATGTATGTACACACTTAATACAAATGACTTTCTATTGTGCAGAAAAATAAAATTGAAAAATCAAGAAAAAAATTAAGGAAGAATCGTTTTATGGACTGCGAACGACACGTTTTCTTCCCCTCATCACATCTTGTCACACTAAGCAATACCTCCACCCCTGTTATGTGAACATATTTTTTGAACTGCCCCTATGATGTGCACTTGTCACCCTAGATAGCCTCGATAGGTCGGTAATATAACCCCAACAGATGATTTTAAACCAGAGGTATTATCAATAATATTTATAACTTATATTTAATATATTTTAAAATATAATACTATTAAAAATACCACATCTGACGAGGATTTCTAGACACTCGGTATACAGGATACAGGATAAAAAAGCGTTTGACTACTAACATTCTAGCACTTCGAAAAAGGTTTTTTTGGTTTGGTCAATTCTTTACTATTTTCAGAATAAAATTTGTACTTTTTTGCTTAACAAATGATGCGGCACAACCTCTAATTACTACCCATAAAAATAGGAAACATTCAACAATCCTAAATTTTTTGGCAGTAGCTTAACACAACTTCCCTTCTTTTAGATAGATAAAGCCCAATGTATATTTAATTCATCCTCATAGTTTTAATTATATTTAAAATTTAAGTAATTTCTTCGATTTTTAGGATAACTTTTGGTCACCCTGTATAACGCCGAGGTATAAATAACGACACTTTTAGTTTTGCCTGTTGTTAAAATATTTTTAGTCAAACTCTACAGTCCGTTCTTTCGTGTTCCTGGTCCGCCAATTACTTAATACACATTACAACACTCCTTTATCCACCCATTAGCCACCCAAAACAATTGTACCAAAAACCTTACTCGAACCGAGATCTATCATTACGGCTGAAACTTACCGGCCATTGTGCGAGCCTATACCCGACCACTGGGCGGCAGCGTCACTCTCGCACCGTATCACTTTTTGCCACTGCCCGGCGGGTTGTTGTTCTGGGCAGCGCTGGCTAGACCGCCCGCATTGGGCTGGGCGGCAATGGAACTGGGCGGCTGTTGCCCGCCCGCGCCCATCACGTTGGGCACGTTCTTGTTGTGGTTCAGTTCAAGTTCGGCTAAGCGTTTCCATAGTTCTTCCCGGTCCTTTTCCCGTTTTTTCTCTCTGGAAAAATAGGAATATTTTTAGCTTGACACGTAGAGGAGAAATTATACCAGTTTGTAGTTACGTCATCCAGATGAGAAAAAACGTATGACGTAAATAGATAATTAGATATTTTTGTCATTCAATATTAGGTTAGAAAATTTACTATCGCGTTAAGAAATTAATAATATTACGATTTTTATAGGTTGACAAATTAACAAATGATGATATAGCAGTATATTATAATTTTTACATTCGTCCATACACTTTAAATCTCAAAAAATAAAAATAGTCTTATAGTATTTATTAATTAACAAACCTAATAACATTTAACAATTATTATGATTAATCATTAATAATAAACAAACGTCTCGTCACTGAAAACTTGAGTAAAAGCATCCGGACCTAAATTTCTATTTAATATACTCCATTAAAAAATTGATAATAGTTCACTCTAGTTGCAAATTGAAATTTCACTTTTCTAATTTTTCTTAAATGGGGTCTAGAGACTTGCAATAAAATTGTTTTTTTTCTCAAACAAAGCAAGATAGAAAAAAATATCAAGAGGCAAAAAAGGTGTTTTTAAGTTTATAGCTTAATCTAAAATTATTACATCAAAACTGCAAAAAGGTTAATAGCGTATATTTTTTTCACAATTATTTTCGTCGCAGGTCAGTCTTTTGATTTGTCAAGAGCATTCTACACTACTGACCATCAGCTAATGATGGATAAACTGGAAGGTTATGGGCTGAGGGGTGCAAGTGGTTTATTACTAAAATCATATCTCACTGAAAGAAAGCAATCAGTATGTGTTACAAGTAATGGGAAGCAGTGGTTCTCAGGAATTACGGAGGTAAAGCAGGGTGTTCCTCAAGGCTCAATACCGGGCCCAATTCTGTTCCTACTTTATGCCAACAGTCTCTCTGGGGTATTTACCTCGGATCATGTGTGTCAGTATGCTGATGATACATCGGTTGTATTGGCGAGCGGGTGATTAGGGACCCTATCTGGGGAGTGGAGGAATTGGTGCCAACAAAATTATTTAAGATTAAACGCAGGTAAGACTGGACGAATTACATTTAAAAAGTCTTTAACACGAAGTAACTCTCTTTATGCTAAGAAGAATGGTAAATCCATCCCAGTAGTCAATAACATTAAATTTCTAGGAGTTATAAATGACACAAACTTAACTTGGAAAGAACATATTTACTCCCTGCAATCTAAACTAAACATATGTGTGCATTGATACAACAAAAGGAAAGATTCACTTTTTGTAGACAGTATTCGTAGTTTCAATTTTGCTTCTGTTATGGGATATGGGATTCTGTTATGGAACTTCCACGCATAAGATCAATATCTTTAGAACCCAAAAGTGTATTATCAGATGCATACTTAAAATTCATCCTCGATCCTCTTGTAAACTGCATATAAATAGTCTAGGTTTTTTAACTGTTCCCAGTCTTTATTTTTTAGCCTTAGTATGTTTGTTAAAAAAATCCTCATTTATTCAGTGTAAACTCTGGTTTTTACTTCAACTCCATGACAATTTTCACTAAGGGCAGGGCTGGTCTTAGTATTCCTTCTCATAACTCAACGTTTTTCGAGAGGGGACATTATTATTATACAGTCAAGGCTTATAATTTATTTATTTATTTATTTACAGTAAAGTACACTACAGGGATAAATCCCTAAATGGTACAAAAAATTAATATAAAAAGGAAATGGAAGTAACAAACAAAACATAAAAAAAAACTTTAAAATACATACAAAATAAAATAAAAAAGCTTACAATACTAGTAACATACAATAGTTCCATTAAGCAAATACTCGATTAAGGGTTTAAAAATTTAATCTTAAATCAGACATCGCCGAACCTTAGCCATCTCTTAAGAGAATACAGACCAATGTTAAAAATGTCACAACTGTGATAAAATGAGTTATAATTTTGACACATGCGGTCAATAAACGTGTTTTGACCATAATTGGTCCTATGTCCTTTCACGAAGAAGAGGGAGGTGTGACGAGTTCGACGCCTGGGAACCAAGAAATCCACCATACTTAGCAGATCACTACAGTGAATCATCCCATTAACCAGTTTATAAAGAAACAAGAGGAGAGCTTGTCTACGTCTATTCTCCAGCGTCTGCACACCACACAGAAGCAATCTAGTTTCATAGCAGACGTCCTGATACGGAAAACGATGTTTAAATAACAAATATTTAATAAATTTATGTTGTACTCTTTCAATCCTATCGATATGGCAAACATAACGGGGCTGCCAGATAACTGAGCAATATTCGAGTACACTTCTTACCAAGCAGTTATACAATGACATAATGGCCTTTGTGCAGGTGAAGTGTCGGGAATTTCTCTTGATGAAGCCCAACATTCTAAATGCTCTGCATACGATTGTGTCGATATGAAGGTTAAACGATAAGCCTTCGCGAAAATTACACCCAAGTCATTCACTGTGGAAGAAGTTTTCAGGATTGAGTCACCAATTTTATAGACATTATGGGTGGTGCAAGAGATTTTGTGAAATGGATAGTAGTACATTTCGCAATATTAAGGAAAGAGAATTCGCTACACCATTTTATAAATCGATTTAAATCGGATTGTAAAGGTAACTATCGGCAATGTCGGAGGTGAAGAATTTCAAATCATCTGCAAATAACAAGCAGTTACTATTTGTAAAGCAAGACGTGACATCGTTAATGAACAACAAAACAGTACAGGACCGATGTGGAGCCCGTGGCACCCCCGACGTCACTGCTATGTCTCGAGATATCGAGTTTAGCACAACAACACGTTGATAACGGTGATCTAAGTAGGAACCGAGCCACTTTAAGTAACTTCCCGAAATACCGATATCAGAAAGCTTTCTCAGAAGCAACTCATGACACACACTGTCAAAGGCCCTGGACAAATCTGTATAGACAGCGTCAACCTGGCGACCAGCCTCAACTGAAGAAAAAAGATAGTTCTGGAATATAGCGAGATTTATTGCCATAGATAGTTCTGGAATATAGCGAGATTTCTTGGCCATCTAACTTGAGTGAAATAAAGAACAAGGCTAAATTTCAAAAGGCTGTGATTCAGTTTTTGCAGAGTAAATGTTTCTATTCTTTTAACTTTGATTATTAATTGAATTGTTTTTATGTACATGTAAGAGTGTTTCATTTTAATTGTTATTGTGTACACAGATTTAATCCGTTTAAATAAATTGTATTTATACTTAGTTGTATGGTTTTAATATGTTTAAGTAATTATATGTATTTTAAATATATTGTTTGACGTTTCTTTGTCATTGTAAATGGTTTTGTTGGAAATAAAAGATATTATTATTATTATTATTATAGAAATAACACAGACAAAGTTTAATGAAATTAGCTACAGGGTATTTAAGATAATTACAAAAAAAAACTATTCTTTTTAAAGTGTTTAACGGCCTGTATCTAAGAAACTATGCATTGTCAGACCAATATTTATAGAAATTTCCTTTTATATTTTTCAATAAGGAATCACCTGAAATTTGGCCATACGTTATTTGAACACCCTGTATGTATATGTTTCTAGTTTCAAAGTGGTCTGTAATATTTGAAATCGTTTTTTTTTCTGTAATGTACTGAATTATTAAATAAATAAATAAAACTTTTTTTTCCATTGATTCACCAAAATGGATCATACTTACTTTTGCCTTTCGGCCTTATAGCTAACTGTCAACTCGTCGAAAAGCTTCGAGTTCATTTCCATAAATGTTTTAAGCACGTTATAAACTAAAGCGACTATGGTCTGATTCCAGTGCTCCTTCGAAATCCGATACAGGGCCGGGAACATGATTGGCATAATGACGTGGTTGTTCTCCTCCATTAGCGACATGATATACTCGTTGTTCCAGAAGTATAGAGCCCGCTCTGCTACCTAAAAATCACCAAATACAATTTAGAGAAACATTTTGATATGTATTTCGCGAGTGAAATTCTCAAAAATAAATTGCCGAGTCCCTAAAAACATCTGCTCAATATAGGTAATAACCTTGCAATTATTAACTTACCTGGAAATGTGGACTTGAAACGCACTTGGCGATTTGCCTAAAAAGAGGTTCTTGGATACGCGTGAATTGTGATGGTTCGATTACATCAAGTACCTCTTCGATCTCCCCCAAAAACATTACCTAAAATTAGAACAATATGTTTAGGATAAAAATGTTGGCATAAAATGGGATTGTGTCCTTTTCAAGATTTCATTTAATTATTCACCAAATTATTTAAATGTAACTGTCAGGCTTTCTCAATAGCATTTTTTTTCAATAATGACCCCTAAGAAATGTACGCCCATAATCAACAATAATTTTTACACCAAATATTGTTAAATTTAGTTACTTTGCTTCTTTCAGACACATAAAAAAATTGGTTATAAAAATAAAAATATGTAAAAGATTTTGATCATTTAAAAAATAGCTTTTAAGTAAATTTTCATTGAAATAACTATACTAAATTGGATTTTTATTCGAAAACGAGCCCTGGTTAATGTTTGAAAAGTTAAACTTACGGGTTTAGGACAGTTTTAGGTCTCAAAAAGAAGCTACATTAGGAAAAACACCCATATTTTGCTACAAGCATATTTCGTTAATGCCAAATATCGAAACATTCACTTGAAGGCATCTTTACCCATAACACCATAGACTGATAACATCATCTAAGTGAGACCTTTAGGAAAATTATGACGCAAACTTAATTTGTCGACTAATTAAATAAATTTTGATTGCTTTAACGATGCGAAATTTAAACTATCAAAGTATAATTTAATTAAAAAATTATTAGTTTCTTTACATAACCATAAGGACAAATCCCAGGATTTAAAACTGTATTTTTTATATGTAAATAAAGAATAAAACGTGATTCATTGGAATTTGGACATGCATCGCAGTGGATCAAGAGATCCTTATTCCGTAGTGGACTTTTAATAATAAATAAATTACCAATTATTACAAAATCTTAAAAAACACGGATTAATCTTGTTCTTGTCTTTTACTTGGCGCCTCCTCAAGGAAATCGCAGGTGGAAACAAGAACTACTCACCTCTTTTTGACTGCACGTTTTGGGCCAGTACTTGAGCAGTCCGCGTACAACGGGCTCCGTCAGCGTGGGGTCCTTTTCGAGGAACTGCACGACGCAGTAAGCGAGCTGCGCGTGGTACAACGACAGGCACTTTACCTTGTGCAGGGGAATGAGCACCTGGAATGACATAATTATAACATTTAATCAGAAATATGAAAGCACAAGTATTAGTTTTTCTTAAGCCAGTTAAAAAAATATATACAGCGTGTCTGAAAATTACGTGTATGAAATTTAACTGAAAATTGACGTCAAAATAGGTCGATTTAAGTAAACTTGGTTATATTTAAAATTGTTTTATTTAGCTAATAGACAGCATCAAAAATTTTAGGAAACAATGTTTTTTTTTTCCTAAATTTCTTGAAAACATGCTAATTAATTTTATTGTTTTTTGGCTGGTCAGTTACTTAAAGTGACTTTTATTAGTGCGGAGTTAACACCAAGTTTTGTACTCAAATCCCTTGACAAATCCAGGTTTTTTTCTGATCAAAAATGTAATTTTGCATGACACAAAAAATTTTTTTTGTGTATCTTGTAGAATGTTAAACTTTTAAATAGGCAGCTTTGATTTTCAGCGCTGTTAACGATTTTTCATAACATTTTGTAGAATTTTAGCATAATCTTAGACATTTTCTTGACACATTTGTAAATCTTGAATTCCATGACAAAACCAGGTTTTTCAGGTTGGTGGCAAACCCGTAGTAGTATACCTAGTGATCGCCTATAAAATAGTGGAAGTTTATAAAAGTGCGTCACCTGTAAAAATTTCATTTAATTTTCTATATCAACATTTTAAAGTAAAATATAGAGTGTAAAACTGTTTATTTGGAATGAATTTAAAAAATCCAAACAGGTTACTTTAAATTTCGGACCTGTCGATTAGTTTTTTTTTAATTGCGATCTTTTCTATGAAAAAATATTTATAGAGTATGTCCCAAAGGAGCCATTTTATTATATTTATAATAAGTCCAAGTATCTGTATTTACATCTACAATGAATTGGTAAAAAAATCAGAATGGAAAGTATCAAAAAAAAACCTTCAAACTTGCTATTTTTATTGAATTTTTGCACTTTACACGTTTTTTGATATTTTATTTTAAAAAATTATATGATGCGCTTTGTGCACAAACATAATTTTTTTATCTTTAATATTACACTAAGCTTATAAACTTCCATAAATTTACTTTGGTGCGTTAAACGCATTATGAAATTTTTAAAAATAAAAGTTTAAAAAACGTGTAAAATGGAAAAAATAATAAAAATAGCAAGTTTGAAGGTTTTTTTTGGTACTTGCCATTCTAATTTTTTTTCCAATTCATTGTAGATGTAAATAAAGATACTTGGACTTATTATAAATATAATAAAATGGCTCATATTGAAATTTTAAATTTTTACGAATATGATGTGTAAAAAAAAAGGATGATATTTACCCACCCCCTTTGAGAGTATTAATACCGATTTCAAATGTTTCTTCCATGTCGTTTGCGAGATATTAAATAACAAAATTTTACTAAGGTACAAATTAAACCATATTTTATTCACATTGATATTGTTGCTTCAATAAATGCTGAAAATTTGGGGTAAGGGCTTTCCGACCCTCGCGAATCAATCCCACATGTCCAAATTACGGAATACAAAAAAAAATCAAAACTTTATGACACACCCTGTATGTATGTATCTAAAGATAAGTCCCTAAAGCGCAATCTAAATTTGGTTGCAAATGTGACTGCCGAAGAAAAGACTCTTTTAGCTTCCACACTTGTAGGTGGTACTGTCAGTAGATATTTGTAACACTACGTACCTGAAGTTGGAAACGTTTTCTTTGAACGAAAAATATTTTTAAAAAAATTAAAAAATGGCCTAACACCGAAATAAATTAATCATTGAGCACTTAACAGTGAAAAATTGATAAACATCCAGGAAACACCAAAGTCACCCCTTTTGAACCTTCAAACACGCCAGGTCGCCGAAAAAATATTCAAAATAAATCGAGCCTCTCATACCGGTCTGAGATTATTAGACGATCGTCTTAAAGTCTTAAAAAAGCTGGAAAAAATAGTTGGAAGTACTACCCTTAGAACCACCCGTTTTCAAGCCTTAAGTACGTCAAAGGGCCGAAAAAAAATCAAAATGAATAGATACAACTCCCACACCGGTCTGAAATTTTCTTACCTTCGTTTTGGAATCATAAAAAAACCCCACAAAAATAACTGGATCGGTACTACCTTTGAAACCACCCCTTTGCAACCCTCAAGTACGTCCGCGGGCAAAAAAAAAATCAAAATGAATCGATACAATTTTCATACCACTCAG
Source organism: Listronotus oregonensis (assembly GCA_019359885.1). NCBI lineage: Eukaryota > Metazoa > Arthropoda > Insecta > Coleoptera > Curculionidae > Listronotus > Listronotus oregonensis. Next base: position 107,988 of record JAHBCN010019532.1, read on the forward strand.
AACTTTTTGTACGTTTGTCTTGGAGTCATAAAAATGCAGGAGAAAAATAATTGGAACGGTACTACCCGTGGAACTACCCCTTCTCAACCCTTAAGTAGTTTAAGGGTTCGAAAAGGGTGGTTTTGGTGTTTCCCGGATGTTTATCAATTTTTCACAGTTTTTAAGTGCTCAATTTTTTTAAATTATTTTTCGTTGCAAAAAAACGTTTTTAACTTCAGGTACTGTAACACTGATATAAATATAAACCTCTTAAAAATTAACTAAACTATGCTCATTAAGCAATATTTTTTTCTTAAAAGTATTAAGACCTAATATAAGTAAAAAACGCTGATGAAAAATAATGTTATTTTAAACAAGAATCATGGAGAGCAGATTAAATTTCATCATTAAAAAAAAATCTTTTGGGATTTTCGAGATCGCCATACCCCAATTTCGGCATTTTTCGGACTAAAAACAGCCGGAATCCCGGACCCAAACCTTAGATAGCACGTTTTCAAAAATTAAAAAAAAACAAAAGTTTCTTAAAACTATTCACGCTCTCTACCTCTTACTAAACGAAGCATTTTCAGATGTAACCAAATTGTCTTAAATCGACAAATTTTGACGTCATAAAACGTTATACATGTATTTTTCGGTCACCCCGTATATCAAAATCCATTAATTTAAATCAAATGTGCACACTCTAATGCACTCTAGGACATATTTAATAGAAATTAGTATTCTGTGTTTATCAACATCGTGCGACGCCTAAAAATACAGCAAAAACATGTAGGTAATGAGGGTAATAAAATGTTAGTCGAGAAAATGCTCACCTTGACCAGGAACTGTTTATGTTCAGCCTTCAGAGGTAACGCAAACCCGTTAATTATAGATCCCAAAATTTCTAAGAGTTCACCCACTCCATTGAAATGTTCAGTCTCATACACGAACCTATAATAAATAAAAATACACATAAAAAAATAATGTTTGGACATTTTGTCTTAGCATCTTATTTAGAAGAGTAAGGGCTGACTCCAAAAAATCGTGCTTATAAAGCTGAACAATAAAATATTTTTTAAAGTGGTTTAAATGTATTTAAATAGCAAAAGAGCCTAAAAATACATAAACAAAAGTTATAGTCCAGTAACTGAAGACCTGAAAGTACCCAAAGCTGTAAATAAATCTGTACAGTTTTTATTTGTTAGGTCTTCGCGGATGCTTTTGAGCGAGAAAAAGTTTATCATGTTCCGACGTGGGAACCCGCTGAAAATGGCCCCCCAGAGTCCCAAAAATGAGTTTTCCGCGAATATCTGCCAAAATATGCAATTAGAAAATTTTTGTTTAGACAAAAAATGAAGATCACTCGAAATCTACAAAAATGGTCCCTACCATTTTTTTCGCAACACCAATATTTTTCGCAAAAACGGCCGTCGAAAATTCATAACATTCCACACTGGATAGATGTGATAGTAGTAGTTTCTTACTAAAAAATGCATATAGGCAAAACAATTTTTTATCAAAACGCAAGAAAGATGGTGACGGAAATTTTCTGGGATCATTAAACACTTGCTAAGGTCTCATTATAAAAAAGAAATGTTAATAACAAACCATGTTTTCAAAAAATATCAATAAATGAATGAGATACTCTCAAAATATTGTGAAAAAAAAACTTTGACTGCTTTTTTCAATATTCAAGAAAAATCAGAATGAAAAAATGTACCGGGTGTTCCACTAAGAGAGGTAGTCGGCTATATCTCAGAAACTACTAATAGTATAACTTTCGGGAAAAAATTTTTTTGATAAAAGCGACCAAGAGAAATTGCTGAAAATTATTTTCAAGTCTGTGAGATGGCCGCTAGGGGGCGTAAGGGTAACGTCAAAACATAAAAATGTACATTTCTCAAAAAAATATCAAATAAAGTGTGTCAATAGTGGTACTATTTTAATCTTTAATGTTTTCTAAACAAAAAGTTTCAGGGTAATTTTGTCAGTTCTAAAATAGTGGTGGGGAAGGTTAAAGTTAAATTTAGAAAGTGCTAAATAACTCTGGTTTGCTTTAACCGAATTTAGTGAACTTGGTCTCGTTTAGAAGAGTATTTTAAGCATTATTTTCAGGTATATAAACTATTGCTACACTCATCTCACAAACGCCGCTAGAGGGCGTCAAGGTAAAAACTAACATATTTTACGAAATTTTTTGAAAAATTTAAATACAATGATATATACCTTTTAACATATTAAAATAGAGAAAAAAATCCCAACAAAACGGCGAAAACCGCAATTTAATATCTCTTTTCAAACCGAATATATTAGCAAAAATATAAATACGACATGGAGACGTAACGCATTTAACGACACAATGTTTTCTACTAGGCCGATTTTTTTGGGTAAAAATTAAATTTATAAATCTTTACAAAATCTTATGACATACTGCATGATTTTTACTTATTTTAACTCATTTAACGATATTAGACAACATTAGAAAATTACCAACCTATAACTGTAATAATCCATCGAGCGTGGTCCTTATCAAGTTAGCTTTAAAAACAAAAGGATGCTAAAATGTCAAAAATCGATAATTTTTATTTCAAAATATTATTTTTAGTGTTGTGCTATAGTGTTCTTTAAAAATGTACCACGGGAAGTGTTTTTCGCCCCTTACACCGCAGACGCCGTAGAACTGAGGAAAATGTCATCAACGTTTTAGCTTATATGTGGAGTTTAATCCTCAAGCAACAAAGGCATTTTTACACAATAGCACAACACTAAAAATAATATTTTGAAATAAAAATTGTTGGATTTTTGACATTTCAGCATCCTTTTGTTATCAAAGCTAACTTGATAAGGACAACGCTCGATGGATTTTTAAAGTTATAGGTTGGTAATCATCTAATGTTGTTTAATATCGTTAAATGAGTTAAAATAAGTAAAAATCATGCAGTATCGTCATTAGATTTTGTAAAAATTTATAAATATAATTTTTACCCAAAGAAATCGGCCTAGTAGAAAACATTGTGTCGTTAAATGCGTTACATCTCTATGTCTTATTTATATTTTTGCTAATATATTCGGTTTGAAAAGAGATATTAAATTACGGTTTTCGCCGTTTTGTTGGGATTTTTTTTCTCTATTTAAATATGTAAAAAGGTATATATTATTGTATTTAAATTTTTCAAAAAATTTCGTAAAATATGTTAGTTTTTACCTTGACGCCCTCTAGCGGCGTTTGTGAGATGAGTGTAGCAATAGTTTATACACCTGAAAATAATGCTTAAAATGCTCTTCTAAACGAGACCAAGTTCACTAAATTCGGTTAAAGCAAACCGGAGTTATTAGCACTTTTCTAAATTAAACTTTAACCTTCCCCACCACTTTATTTTAGAACTGACAAAAATTACACCTGAAGCTTCTTTGTTTAGAAAACATTAAAGATTAAAATAGTACCACTTATTGATACACTATTGATATTTTTTGAGAAAAGTATATTTTTATGTTTCTTGCCCCGCCACCATCCACAGACTTGAAAATAATTTTCAGCAATTTCTCTTGGTCGCTTTTATCTAAAAATTTTTCTTCCGAAAGTTATACTATTAGTATTTTCTGAGATAAAGCCGACTACCTCTCTTAGTGGAACACCCGGTACATTATTGCCCAAGTAATGGAACAATTTGTCCGTCCGCTTATAAGTGAATTCATAAAAATAGCGGCATTCTAGCGGTAGAGCGGCAGCTAAAATGAGGGGACTTTTGGGTCCCGTTATCTTGAAAACTATCGATTTTTCGAAAAAAATTATAAGGACCATTTTTGTAGATTACAAGGCAATCTTTATTTTTTGTCCAACCAAAAATTTTCCGATTCGCATATTTTGGCAGATATTAGCGGGCAACCCATTTTTCGGGCCTGAGGGGCCATTTTCAGCCCTTTCCCACCTGTTAATGTTGATAAACTTTTTTTCACTCGAAAGCATCCCCGAAGGCCTTAAGAATTGCGCCACAAGGGAAAACTGTACAGATTTATTTATTTTTTTTAGCTTTGTCCCTTTATTTATTGGACTATTAGAAAATATTCCTTACCTAAGAAATATGTTGTTGATCTGCTTACGGATGAACGCGCGCAGCCCCAAGAACTTGCCGTAGATACGGTGCAACACCGTCTTGAGGAAGTCGCGCTCGCGGGGGTCTTCGGAATCGAACAGTTCCAGCAGCTGAAGCACGAACTTCTGGTCGATGACGCGCTTGCCTATGGTCGGCTGGAAATCTGAACTTTCCAAAAACCTACAACAAAAATACATACAACTTACAATACGTTTACAAAATTTAATGGCCGACTCTTAATATCAAAATATGTCTATTAAAGGAAACTTATTTATACAGTGTGTCTACGTAAGTTGGCGGCATATGGGAAACTTTTTTATTATTAGGTTGGTTCACAAAAAAAGTTATTTTTTATAAAAAGTTCCGGTCCAAAACCGTAAATTTAACCCTCGGATGTCAAAATCTATTAGTCGTATACCAGGTTTGTTAAAAAACATGTTTTTTGCTCCAGGGTAAAGTACTTTTATTTACAACCATGCATGTAATAATGACATTTCACCTATCTTTGAAAGGTGGAAAGTTGACGTTTTTTGACTTCTACTTTTCACCCGGGTGGAAAGTGCTCACTTTCCACCCGGTTGGAAAGTTTTTTTTTTGTAATTTCATTGAATATTGATATTTCAAAACGGTATAGTGTCACACGGACATACGCTTTCTAATAATAATAATAATAATATTTTCGAATTTCTGGTGGAGTAGCAACAAACTCAAATTCCTTATCTGATAATTTTTTTTTGGATTTGCGAAATTAAAAAAAATACTATTCAAATTTAAAGCGTCTATCTAACACTGTAGGTATTGACACTTTGACAACCCGTTACCATGACAACGATACAAATTGCGAAGCACGGCCGCCTAATAAAATTATTACCAAGATCAATTTTCATAATTTCAATTTAAAATAATAGGAAATGAATAAAGTGGTTGTAAATAAAATAGTATACTAACCTCGGTGGAAAGTTTCATTTCTGTCTCGAGAAGTATACGCATCTCTCGACAGAAATGAAACACTTTCCACCTGGGTACGTAATATACTATTTTCTACTACCTTCTTGGAAAATACCGTTTTAACCCCTGAATAAGGCTAGAAAACAGCACTTTACCTACCTAGGGAGGTAAAATTTTTATTTCCGATTCAGCCGACCATGCGAATTAATTTATGTCTTGTCAATGTCAATGTTTTAAGTCAAGGGTCTCAAACTTTCCAGTCTTAAGGGGCCATAAAAAAATGAATTACTTTAAGTAAGTTCCGAGGGGCCAAAAACCAAATATTATCATAGTTGCCGGGGTAAGAAGTGAAATAGTCCACTGGTGAAAAGAAAAGTCTGAAACGAAAAAGTACACAACGTTTAAAAAAGGCTGCAAATCGGACTAAAGTCCGCAAAACGGCAACACTGCATATTATTAATTTTCCTGTCTATCTGTAATTTCTAGATTAGTCGTAGAGTACGAGCCATGAGGAGTAACGTGACACGACATCTGGTGGACACAAGCGAAATAGGTAGTACCTTCTATCGCTAACAGATGGCGCTAATAGCACGTACAGAATAATCTGTTGGTTCGAGAAAGTTCTGGTGTCTTCCACTCACTTCTAGATGGCAGTAATTGGAATATATAAGAAGGCTAGTGGCGCAACCACAAGTCAGTTCCTATGACACTGTTGTTAAATAAAATATTGCATACCTCCTTAAAACGTGTTTGTGCGTGTTAAGTTTAAGACATCTTTATAACAGTATTTTGATTTGAATTGTTGCTTTTGTGTGTGAATTAGTAGTATGGAAAAGAAGCGAAAAATTGATAGTGAATGCAAAAAATTCAAAGATCAGTGGAACATTCAGTATTTCGTAATTGAGTCCAGTAACAAGCGCTATGTTTGATTTCCAATGAAAGCATAGCCGTTCTCAAATATATAACATTAAAAACGTCATTATGAAACAAAACATTTTCAAAATTACACAAAATATACAGGAAGTTTGCGGACAGAAAAATTCGAAGCTATGCAGCGCGGATTGAAATCGCAGCAATCTTCATTTACAAAACTCAAAACTGAACAAGAGGCTGCAACTCGTGCCAGCTTTCGTGTGGCTCTTGAAATTGCAAAACGTGGAAAACCATTCACCGATGGAGAAATGATCAAAGAATGCATAATTGCAGTAGCCGAAGAAATGTGCCCTGAAAAGGTAAATTTATTAAAAACTGTCAGTATGTCAGCAAACACTGTGGCTCGAAGGGTAGAAAACATCGCTGAAAATATTTTCCTCTCAACTGTTCGACAAAAATGGACATTTTGAGTGGTTTTCTTTGGCCTTGGATGAGTCAACGGATGTGTCAGATACTGCTCAGGTGTTGATTTATATTCGAGGAGTAGATAAAAGCTATGAAGTGACAAAGAACTTCTTGATATGTATAGTATTCATGGCACAACTACTGGTACAGATATTTTTAAAGAGTTGAAATGGCCATTAATCAAAAGAACCTTCGATGGAAAAACTTGAAATGTATTACAACTGATGAAGGCAAAAACATGAGTGGGAAAGATAAAGGAGTGGTCGCTCTTGTGTCAAAGGCTGTAGAAAATGACGGTGGTTCAAAACCATTAGTCTTACATTGTATCATTCATCAACAGTCTTTGTGCGGAAAATGTTTGGATATGTCTGACGTTCTGAAACCCAAAGTCATATCAACTGTTAATTTTATCAGATCTTTTGGGCTGAATCACCGACAATTCCGACAATTTATTGAAGAGATTGGAGAAACTGACTTACCTTATCATACTGCCGTACGCTGGCTTAGTTGTGGGAAAGTCCTTCGGCGCTTTTTTGAACTTCGAGCAGTGATCGAAATTTTTTTGAATGAAAAGCATCGCCCTCTTACTGAATTACAAAACAACGCATGGCTGTGGAAGTTAGCATTCTATGTTGATTTGACAAAACATGTGAACGAACTGAATTTGGGATTGCAAGGAGAAAACCAGCATCTTCCTGATTTATACACTAATATCAAATCATTCCGGAAGAAATTGAGACTGTTTCAATCACAACTACGAAGTAAATGTTTTTCCATTTTAAAACATGTGAAATATTCAGCCACACTACTGAGACTGAGTTTCCTATCGATTTTGCAATCGAAACTTTGAGTGCTTTGAAGATAAATTTTGACACTCGTTTCTCGGACTTTGATGCCATTGCGAATCAAATTAAGATTTTTCAGAATCCTTTTGATACTGACATTGAAATCCTAGCCCCGGAACTTCAAATGGAAATGATTGATCTACAATGCAGTGATATAATTAAGAACAAATATCAAAACTCATCTTTGTTGGAATTTTATAAGAGTCTTCCACTGACACAATTTGATAATTTGCATAAATTTGCTCGTGGTCTGTTTTCTGTTTTTGGTACTACTTATTTGTGTGAGAAAACCTTCTCCAAAATGAAGTACACAAAAAATGTTTACAGATCGAAATTAACTGATGAGCATCTAAAATCTCTTTTAATAATTGGTACAAGTAAAATTAGTCCACAACTAGAAACTATTGTCAGTGGAAAATCTCAATTACATAAATCTCATTAGTATTTCATATGTCATTATGTTTGTTATAAGTTATGTGATTATTTAAAATGTATAAAATGTTAGTTGGATTCATTTTAATAATTTGTTAGTTATTATATACTGAAGTTAAATTTTCTGCATATTATACATGTCTTTACTCATTACAATTCTGTGTTTCTTTATCCAACTTATCACAAAAACAATAACAATAAGCCTACAAGAATGTTATGAGTTGTCGGAGTTAGCCCATGACCATATCAATGTAGATGTCATATTAATAATTATTCAACATAAAATTAGAATACTTCAGTAAACTAAATTTAATTTGCTATAAAAATTATTTGTTCTCTAAAAGGAGTTTTCAAGTATGCTAGCTCTCCGCGGGCCGGACAAAATCTGTCCGCGGGCCGGATGTGGCCCTCGGGCCGTAGTTTGGAGACCCCTCCTCTAGAGTAAAGCGCATTTCTTCCCTTGGATTTAAATGCCCTCCGCTTCAAGTCGTGCATCAAATTATCCGCGGGAGGAAAAGAGGCAATTTCCTCCCTTGTTATGTAAATAACTATTACTTTTGACAATATCGAAAATTGTTATATAAAAAACGATGTTTAGAAATAACTTTCAAATATTTAACATTGTTTATTTACGTTAAAAAACATTTTTTTCGACATTTTCTATAATTATGAATAATAATGATTAATTATGTGTAAACTTACATTTTCAACATAATCGCAGAGAAAATGTTTTAAAAAAAGTTTTTTAACGTAAATAAACAAAGTTAAATATTTAAAAGATATTTCTAAACATCTTTTCTTTATAAAAAATTTTAATATGTCAAAAGTAAAAGTACTTTAATATGGAGCGAAAAACACATTTTTTGACAAACTTTAACTGATAAAATTTGACATTTGATGGTTTCATTTAAGGTTTTGGACCATGCAAGCATGACTTTTTTCGTTAAATTAATAATAAAAAAGTTTCCCGTATGCCTCCAACTTACATAGACACACTGTATATGAAACTGTTTCTTCTAGCCGATAGAAGTCATCGGTTTTTTTAATACTGGGTTTTTCTAAAATTGCTAATTAATTTTAAACCTTTTTGGAATATCGTACGACACTATAAAATGGGGTTTTTTAATTTTCTATATCATCGATGATACGACAACCCACATATTTTTCTACGATAACTCAATATTTAGGGACGTGTGTATTGGAAAAGTGGGATAAATTAAAAAATGTGAAAACTGAGTTAATCCAAATTAAAAAATAGATAAAATAATTTAATTTTTTTCTTTTAAACGTTTCGGCAATGCTAGCACTTTTTTAATTAAAAAGCTCTCAGAATTTACAAAACGTTTTAAAAGAAAATTTAAATTATCATTTTAATTATTCTTTAATTTACATTAACGCATTTTTCACGTTGTCTGATATAACCCACTTCTGCCATATTGCTCCTATAAACCTCGAACGGAGAATTCCTCATATTTCTTTTGTTTTATTTTCTTCAAGCAGGTCCACTTAAGAGTCATACATCGCACGCTCTCTTTAAAAGTGACACAACTCAAAAGATGTAATCTTACAGTAGAGCCAAAGAAAAATAGACCTTGTAATTTAATAAATTTACTTAGATACCAAATTTTATATTAAGCTTTAGTCCGCATGTAAATTTTTAAAGTAACTAAAATTTGGTTTTATTCTTAAATTTACGGAAAAAGATTTTGTTGACTTTGTTATTGAGTTATATCACTTTTGTAAAAAAATACACAATTTAGTTGTTTTCGGCATAATTGAAGGGGTTAATTAAGAAAATTCACTTATGATGCCATTTTCCAATAAAACACAGATTTTTTTGGAGCTTTATTCTATAAAAGTGAGTTTGGACTTGTATCACATATATAACATATCACAAATGTAATCATATATAAAAAGTAAACCTTATTTCTCTTGGTCACGGCATCACGCGTGAACGGCTGGACGGATTTCGCAAATTATTTTTTTGTTGTATTGGTTATCGTCAGGAGAAGGTTCTTATTAAAGAAAAAATTTCAAAAACTGCGAAAAATTAGAAATATATGAATAGATGAATAGATAGATAGATAGATAGATAGAATGTTGTGTACCATAAAGGATTAGAATAATAAATACTATAGTTTTGGAATAATTATTTTTTTATCAATTAAACCAATTTGAATTCAATACTCATTGTTAAGACAGGACACCGTCCATCCGGTAAGCTAGTTAAAATAAAATTGTGAACAGAGCTTGATCTAATTTTTTATTTCAGTACTTTAATAGGCCCAGATTTTTTCATAAGAACTTGGTCCTTATAATACAAAGGTTTTTGGTATGATTACCTGGTATTGTGTTCTTCTATTAAATATAATTTTCTTGAATTCGTTCTAAAACACCCACTAAACATTTCAATTTATTTAATTTTGGTTATTTAACAAAATCTGTGGATGAACTAAACTAAACAAATGTTACCTATCTAATTGTACGTTGTAAAAATTGAGTGCAGCATGTCGATACATCGTTTTTTTGAAGTTTAATGTTCATTAAGTTGCTTTTTAATTGCCAGAAACTAAATTTATTACCAATCGGTACCTTTTAATTATGCACAATTGAATCATAAGGGTATCACAGACCTTTTTTATACGCTTAATAATAAATCAACGGGGGACGGCCGACTTTGGAGACAGTGGAATTTGAAAAAAAATATATTAAAAAGTACATATTTTAACTAATAAATTCAAAGAAAAAATTTGCGGAAAGTAAAACATTTTAAAATTTATTTAATTTCAAAATCAGCTAAAATCAACGTTTTTTGTTGCATGCTATCATCGAATCCCGTTGATATCGGACGTTTTGTGACAGGTAGTAGGGACGTTGTCAGATGGTACAAATCAACCATTTAGAAATTTTATTACAAGAAACAAGCGCCAATGCCGACAAAATTATAATTTTCTCAACACGTCGTGCTTGCATGTACACTAACGGCCAAAAGTGGAGAAACAATTCATTTTAGCCAATAATCTTATATAAACAATTTTATATTAAAATTGATTTTGATGATTTTATATTAAGGCTCATTTGTACTTTTTCGTAGAGTAAATAAATTTAGATTAACAGGAGTACTATGGAAAATAAATATTTATTTTCAAATTTTACAATGACAAAAGTGGAGAAACAAAATATTTTTTTAAATAAATTTAAATGTATTGGTCATATACAGTCCTTAACTTAGTAATGTGTGGAATATCCTTTATTCTTTATTACTTCAATACATCGACTTTTCATGTCTATGTAGTCTTGTGATATGGAATTTCATTCTTCTTGAAGTGCTCTTAACAAATCGTTATGGTTTTTTAATTTTTCTTTATTTTTTTACCTAATTTTCCTGCCTAAATGTTCCCCAAGGTTTTCGAAGGGGTTTAGGCCAGGGCTCTGTGCAGGCCACTTCATTAAAGGGATGTTGTTGTCTTGAAACCACTTTTTGACCACTTTCGCAGTGTGTTTGGGGTCATTATCCTGCTGAAAAGACCAACTAAGTGGCATATTTTCTTCAGCATGAGGAAGCATATGGGCTTCAAGGATATGCAAAAACTGAAACTGGTGCATTTTACCATCTACTTTTACCAATGGCCCCATTCCCCAACCCCAACAGAGAAACAGCCCCACACTATAATATTCCCAACCCCATACCGTTGCCCTTGTATATCTTGGATCCAGTCTAGTATTTCTAGGATGACGAACCCATTGCATGCCATCCGATCCAAACAAGCAGAACTTGCTTTCATCGGAAAAAAAACCACCGTTTTCCAATTTTTGAGGTGTCCATTCCAAATGGTCTTGAGCAAACTTGATCCTAGCCGCCCTATTTCTCTTGGATATCAAAGGTTTTTTTGCTGGTCGATGTCCGTAAAGGCCCATTTTGGTTAACCGACGGCGAATGGTTCGCAAAGATACTTTAAATTCCGGTATTTCTTTTTGGATTTCTTCAGCAGACATGAAATGATTTTCAGTGACAATTTTTCTCTCTGCCGCTTTGTCCATTTTTCTGGGCCTGCCCGTCCTGGGATGGGTAACTACAGAGTTTCTTTTTTTAAAAAGAGCAATGGTTTTGCAAACTACTGATCTATGCCTATTAATTTGTCTTGCAGTATCACTTTGTTTAACACCAGCTTGAAACTTTGAAATAATTAAATTTTTAAGATCAGTACTAAGGTCAATTCCACGAGGCATTTTGCACAGTGTAACACAATATATCAACTAACATTAAGACCGAACTGAAAATAAGTTTAGATTCTTTTAACAGCGGAAAATAAATGCCGTTTGGAATGTTTCTCCACTTTTGTCAGCCGAAAACTTAAAAAACTTTTTTTTCTGCGAATGATTAAGATAAGATAAAAAATGTTTAAACGTTTTTAAATAGCATTAGCAAAGGTTAATATAGTCCAGTAAATATTTTTACAAGTTTGTTATATTTTAAAGATTGATTACCATAAAAGTAAATGTTTCTCCACTTTTGGCCGATAGTGTATATCAGACTTCATGGAGCACACGTTAAACCCTCTTACGAAATTTTTAACTAAAAGTTTAATCTTTTAGTGAAACTATTATGTTGGTGACAGGAGAAAATACTTATTTTTCATATTCAGCCCGACAAAACTTAAAGGACTTTTATTTGAAAACGGTTAAGATTAGCGCCATGCATGAAGAGTACTTAATTTTTAGTCAATAGTTAAAGGTTTGTAAAAAACGTTCTCCAAAGTTCTTATCAATACAGAGCGTAATAAAAAGGGATCATAAGTGTCACAGCTAGTCCGTTCCTGAAGCTGTGAAGTACTTCACAACACTTCCTTTGATAGTAATTTAAACTCAACCAGATGAAGCGACTGCACACACTTCAAATATTTCCATGCAGATCGTTAAAAGGTGTTCCCAGTAAAGGTCATATCGAAAAATGGTGACATCAGTTATCCTCCCAGAAGTCCCGATTTAACTGTCATGGATTTTTGTATAATGTGTGTTTAATGAAATTTCTGTCAATCTGAATGGTTTAAGCAAAGAATTCGCGATGTAATTCAAGCAATTTTACAACAACTCTGTCGGCGCGGTTAGCCAATTTCAGAAGATGGTTTGGAGGAAATGCTGCGCATGGGTGGGCAGAATATTTTATCTTTAAATAATTTTTAGGTTATAAAGATATGGAAACCGTAAATCGATACCCGCACCATGTTAATTTATGTTTTTAAATTTTCTCCCAGTTTCTGAATCTTACTTGGTATTACATCTTATTAAAATAAACCTGGTGATTAAATAATTATGTCTAAAAAACTTGTTTAATTGGGACCTTTGAAGCATATTCCGAAGAGGGAGGCTATACGAAAAAGTTTGTAAGGGCCATAGAAAGATATGATCTTGTAATGATGTAGTAACCATGGTAATAAAGTTATACCTGTCACCAGTTATTATTTATGTTCAGTAAACTCTAACAATTTACTATGGCTAAATACTCGCTCCAAAAACGTCTTGTTATTGTCCAAATATTTTACAAAAATGGTCGTTCTTTTGTGAACACCTTGGTCTAAATAATTGCCCTTCTGTGCTTGCCATTCGTCGCATCGTTAAGAAATTTGAAAGTAATTCTACTCTTCACGATGCAAAAACTCCAGTAAGACGCCGGAATTCCAGAACTATTGAGAATGTTTCTGCTGTAAGAGAAAGTGTTGCAAAAGATCCAAATTTATCAATTATTCGTCGTGCTCAAGAGTTAGGACTTAAAAATACAACAACTTGGCGAAATTTACACCTGTATAAGATTGTTTTGACCCAAGAACTTAAGCCACTGGACCATCGTCGACGCTGCGAATTTGCTGCTTGGAATTTAGAACTACTTGAACGGGATCACAATTTTGAGGAAAAAGATATCTTTTCAAAAAAAGCTCATTTTTGGTTAAGTGGATACGTAAATAAGCAAAATTGCCGTTTCTGGTGTGAAAACAATCCACAACAGGTTCACGAGAAGCCTTTGCATCCCCTAAAGGTAAACGGTGTGGTTTATGGCATGGTGGTATCGTTGGACCATTTTTTTCCAAAATGAGGTTGGAGATTCCGTTACAGTGAATGGTGAACGATATCGACAGGTGTTGACAATTTTTTTATGTCCAAATTTGGATGCGCTTGTTTTAGAAGATTTTTAGAAGTTCCAAGAAATGCAATTGTTGCCTGGCCACCATGAAGCTGTGATTTGACTCCTTTAGATTACTTTGTGGGTTAATTTAAAATCTAAGGTTTACGCAAACAGGCCACAAACTCTTGATGCTTTGAGATTGAACCTTGAACGCTGCATTCGTGAGATTACGCCCGATTTATTGCACAAAGTCTTCAAAAATTGGATTCATCGAATTCACTCGTGTACACGAAGCCGAGGTGGACATTTAAACGGCCTGCTATTCAAAAAATAAATGTTATCGATTGTACTTCAAGATAATATAAAATTGTGTGGTTATATCTCAAATCATTTTTATTTTATTTAATTTTAAAATCATATCGTTCTTATAGGAAAACCCTGTACAAACTTGTAGTATTATTTGTACGTGTTTCTTCCTTACCGGAAGATATCCCACATTTTCCCGAAAACTCTGTATATACAGGGTGTTACTTAATGGTGTCATAATTTGAAGGAGGCATTCCTGGATCGATTTTAAGTCGAAAAGTTCATATAAACGTGGGCCCTAAAATGCTTAGTTATTAAGATACAGGGTGTTAAAGTTTTATTTTATTTTCACTTTTTAATACATTTTTCAAAGACGGTTTGAGATATGGAACTGAATTTTGGCACAGGATATTATGGCATAAAAACACACTTTTTAGATGTTCATTTAATTTTTTTTGCAACCAGTGGCGTAGCTATGACGAATTTTCAAAACAATTTTACAAAAAAAATACTACGCCATTGACTTGGGAAAAAAATTATGGTTTTATAATAATTATCAATCAATTATAAACAAAAAATCCCTCTTTCATTTTTGCCGTAAAACTTACCGTTTGGGAGAAATCGTTAATTAAAAAAATGTCTTATGTACCCAAATTGCATCTTGAAAAATTATTATTGAAATAAATCAAGTTAGCTTTGCTCGTTGCCAGCGATTGTTGTTTTGTTGTTGTAAACATTATGACACTGACGTTAATTATCATTCTTGACAGTTTGTATTTATTTCTCCTTCGATCTTAAAACGTGCATTTTGCTATTTAAAAAAAAATGGTAAATTATTCTAATTTGGAAATGACACAAATGCATTTCCTTTATGGTCTAGCTAATGGTAATGCTGTGGAGGCGCGGCGTTTGTACCCAAGAAAGGTATCCTAATCGCGCTCTCCCAGATAGACGAACATTTATAATCATTCATCGTCGTCTGACTGAATCTGGCAGTTTTAAAGCTAATATTTCCGAGGGAAGGCCCCTACAGTTAGAACACCGGCAGTGGAGGAGGCTGTCCTGCATGCAGGGCGAAGAGGATCCAACCACAAGTACGCGAAAAATAGGTATGGCATTAAACATCTGCTACAAGACGGTATGGGAGATTTTAAGAGATTCTTTGTTATATCCTTTTCACATACAAAGGGTTCAGGCATTGCTTCCTAGAGATTATGAACCACGTACGCAATTTTGTAGATGGTATCTCCAAAAGTAACAGAAAATCCTCATTTTGATGCCAAAATATTGTTTACGGACGAAGCAAATTTTTCAAGAAATGCAATAACCAATTTCCATAACAATCATTACTGGGCCCAGGAAAACCCTCATGCGATTACAGAGACACATTTTCAGGAACAATTTTCACTGAACGTTTGGATCGGTATCGTATCCGACCATTTAATTGGACCATTTTTTTTTACCAGGACGCCTTAACGGACAGGATTATTGTAATTTTCTCCAAAATGATTTGCCTTTGCTTCTTGAAAATGTTCCTCTTCAGTTACGGCAACAACTTTGGTTTATGCATGATGGCGCTCCCGCCCACTTTAGCATATTGGCTCGTGAGCATTTAAATAGAGCCTACCAAAATCATTGGATAGGCCGTGGAGGACCACAATTTTGGCCACCTAGATCGCCTGACCTGAACAGCCTAGATTTTTATTTGTGGGGACACCTAAAAACATTAGTTTATCATACACCAATTGTGACATTAGAAGAACTCAGAAATAGAATTATTGACGGATGTGAAACTATCCGAAACACGCATGGAATTTTTGAAAGGGTTCGTAATTCAATGAGAAGAAGAGCAGAAGCCTGCATAGAGGCGAGAGGTGGTCATTTCCAACATTTTTTGTAAATTATGTATGTATTGTATTTAATTGTTATTGCTTTTTGTTCACTAGTTTGTAAGAAAATAGCTTAAAAATAAATATTTGAAAAATGTATTTAAAATTGAAAATAAAGTTTAACACAATCAAGAATGATAATTAACGTCAGTGTCATAATGTTTACAACAATAAAACAACAATCGCTGGCAACGAGCAAAGCTAACTTGATTTATTTCAATAATAATTTTTCAAGATGCAATTTGGGTACATAAGACATTTTTTTAATTAACGATTTCTCCCAAACGGTAAGTTTTACGGCAAAAATGAAAGAGGGATTTTTTGTTTATAATTGATTGATAATTATTATAAAACTATAATTTTTTTCCCAAGTCAATGGCGTAGTATTTTTTTTGTAAAATTGTTTTGAAAATTCGTCATAGCTACGCCACTGGTTGCAAAAAAAATTAAAAGAACATCTGAAAAGTGTGTTTTTATGCCATAATATCCTGTGCCAAAATTCAGTTCAATATCTCAAAACCGTCTTTGAAAAAATGTATTAAAAAGTGAAAATAAAATAAAACTTTAACACCCTGTATCTTTAATAAACTAAGCATTTTAGGGGCCTAATGTTTATATGGAACTTTTCGACTTAGAATCGATCCAGAATGCCTCCTTCAAATTATGACATACCATTAAGTAACACTCTGTATATTTTTTATAATTTTGACCTAAAAAGTGACATTTTTAAAACTGATCGGCATAGTGAAACGTTTTACTTTTTAACACTAGTGTTAAAAATTTTAACTTTTCAGAACTAGTTGCAAAAAGTCCGTTCCATCATCAGTTGCACAAAGAAAATATGAACAAATTTATAATAAAATACTTAATTTAATCAAAAAATCGTAACTAACTGAGAAATATTAGTTATTCCTACTTCACTGGCCTCTCCAAAAATATGTTTAGCTTTTTTTGTGTTTTTGATTGAATTTTTTGTTGTTTTATTTTTAGAAGGCACCAGAATCTGCCAATAGTGTAGCAGATAATAATAATAATAATAATAAGTCTGGATTTGATAATTTTAGAAATTTTGCCATATTTTTAGGTATTATACCGAACGTATTTATTTCAATAAACTGCAAATAACATTTTTCTTGAGCATATTTAATAAAGAATATATCATGCTTGATGTCTTTTGGTCGTAAATAGGGTTCATTCCCGGGAATTCTCGGCTCGAGAATTCCCGGGAAATCGTTGGGCTTTGTTCCCGGGAAATCAAGCTCGAGAAAACTCGACAACTCGAGAAATCATATTTGAGTCTATGAAATTATAAAATAAAACTATTTGCATTTGCCGTTTGTTTTAAACATGGCGGCGGGCGGCACGGGCCAAAGCGCCGTGGTCCCCCTCTTGATCTGGCTGATCGCGCGCGGCAAGCGCTCTGGCGGCGTCGTTTTTATACATAATACAATACAGTAATACGAATGTGCCAAACTAGGGAAATTATTCCCTTAGTTCTAGGGATTTTTTCCTTCAATAGGGAAAAAGGGAATTTCATCTAATATCTAGGAATTTTCAAGTTTGGATTGTTTTCAGTTCAATTTATAGAATTCAGTCAATTTATCAATTTTAATATTAAAGGGACTACAATGATGGCAATTATTAAATCCTTATACCCTAAGCTATGGTTTCCACAGTTGTATCTTTTTCAAAAATTGCTTTGTTGCGCTGATTAATCTAATACGGGTTAATTCGTGGTATCGGGTTTCCTGGGAATTACAGATCAACTGCTACTTAGCATCTCTTTGCATGTTGAAATAAATTTCTTCGCATTTTTTTGTGGTTGTTGCCCACAAAATACTAAGGGAAAAAAGAAATGTCAAGTTGGTGTATTTGTTGCCCTACAGTAATGTCGAGACTGAGCGAGTATTTTCAGTCGTTACCACGTTGGGGTAAAAAGTGAAATTAATTATCCAGTGAGGCATTAAATGCAGTGTTTAATTCGTCTTTCTAGTGAATACTGTTGCTAAATATTCATTAAATGAAAAGCATTTGAGTCTTATGAAAAAAGGAAAACCTTTATAAAAAATTATTGATTTTAAGAATTTTTACAATTGCTTTTTTTGGTTAGAACTTTTTATTTTTGTTAATTCATTTTGTTATCTATGTCCATTGTTATCATGAGATTTTTATTTTTGTATTTTTTAAACTTTTCTGACAATAAAGTCATTTCGTAATATATTTTTCATTTAATTTTGATCTAGGGAATTTAGGATTTTTTCGGGCTTGAAATGGGAATCTTCAGCGAGCCTGGCTGGCAACAACTGTAAACACACGCGTTCATTAGTGTTTCGACTTAGCTGAGTTCAGACGGTTTACAAAGTGTAGTACACGCTAATTTGTAAATTTCTCGACAACCTGAGAAGACCCGAGGAAATTAGCTCGAGAATCTCGAGACCCGAGAAATTGATAAGCTCGAGAAATCACGAACCCTAGTCGTAAAACGCGACATATTTCCTACGATTTTACAAATCTGACCTTCTCTTATGTCCTTTTTCTGTAATAGCAAATTTCCTCCATGTATTAGTTTTTGTAGTGGGAATCCTTATTTTAATATGTTTCTTCATCCACTAGATTTTCTAAACGTAGAAATGTTAATTCAGACTGTCGGCAAGCACCTGCTACAGCAATAATCATTGCAACCTGACAAAAAAACAAAATCTGAAGCTACTCAACTATTTTAAAGCAGAAAAGTGAGGAGGTAGATAAGGTGTATACCTTCAGCATTAAAAATGACTTGTTAGCGACTTTGTTTAAAAATCTTAAAATATGTTCGTTTGTAAGTACATAAGACTTATTTGGTTAATATTCATTTGACTGCTGCTTCAGAAACATCAAAAGTGTAGTAAACTTCTTTATATAAATATTATTATTTAGCGAAATTTCTATTTTTAACATTAAATACAATGACCATAACATCAAGATCTTCATATGCACTTTACTTTAAAAATAGAGCAAGAAAACTTTTTCAGTTATACGCTTAATATTCTTTTCCTTAAGCCAATTATTGAATTTTTAATAAGCCAAATCGTACTTTGATTTTGATTTTTTAGGGATCAGACTCGACATTGCAATTTAAGCAGCTTCCACTACATCACTTGGAACATTAAAACCAGATTCCGACATTATTTAGCTTGAGAAATGTAAAAACTTTCTGACACTAACTATGTCACTAAAGACGCCGCTATTAAGCAATACTTAGCAACCGAGGTAAATACAGGGTTAGACAAACTACTATATCGATTTTTTTTTATTTTCTTGTATTAAAAACAGTTGTTTTCAAAATTAGAAAATACTTTGTATGGAAGACGTTAAGAAAAGTTCATTTTGTATAACTCGCGCTATGCTCGGCCTGCAGAAATCGCTTTCGTTTCATAAAATTAAACTTTTAGAAGGTTAGCTTCTTTAAAACTCATTTTTAGGGCATATTTGGTAACTTCGAGAGGCCCTATGTATATTTTATGGTGTTTCTATTGATACAATTTACCTTTCTTCGTTTATGTTCTTCTTAAATAAATAAAAACTGTAACAAAAATACCTTAGTTAAAAAGGAATCTACTAGAAACAACAACAAAGCCTATGGAAAAAACGAACGTGGACAAAAGCCTAAAATATGTTAAAAACAACAACGAGGGCCAAAATATTGCATTTTTTAAATTAGTAAGTCTTAAGGGAAACACGTTTCAAAAATGTAATCTAAACATCCTTAGAAGCTTCCAAAATTTACATAAAATTCTGTTTGTACCATTGATATTAAGGAAAAGTTGCCAGGAAATAAATATTAGTGCAGTCTCTACTCTACCTAACTCTTTTCTCAATAAGAAATATGATCAGTTGAAGTTGTTAGCAACATGGGAAATTATTAACTAAAAACTAAATTACCACTTGACGTTATTAAATATCTGAAATATGTTTTTTTAAACTTGTCAATTTGGGATTGGTGTGCTGCAGCACTTTTACCCAGTTTTCAGCTTTTACTTTTTATTAACTAACTTTTTTACCTTAGACGTCCCATCGCTGTAAGATCTCCAACAAGGTTTAACTTAAGGTTTAAAACATACCGTGGCTGAGGGAGTAATAACATCCTGTGCCTTAAAAACAGGGGGTCTCCAATGGTGCCTCTGAGATGGGGACCTCTCGGAGTATCTAGCCTTACTACGGTAATGCGAGGTTCTACCATGGTGAACTATTACTTCCCTTGTTTAAACAGAAAGCGGAAGGAACGCTTCCAGGGGGACAAAGGTGCGCTGACCGGGGACGGATAAATGTTTCGAGGGTGCCACTTAAAGTCACAAGCGGGAACAAAGGGCCCCGGGACCAAAACGGGTGAATCTTTCAAAGGTGCCCCTGAAGTACATCCGCCTGTTTCACGAGGAAGGGCTAATCCATCCCGAACAAAATGCTTAGGGAAGGATCCCGGGATCCAAACAGAGGGCGGACAGAACCTTTTATGGGGAAAAAGGGGTCCCCAAACAGATAAAACCATTTTCATGGGGAAAAAGGCCGGAATACGACCTCAAAAGGAACATCTGCTTCCGTAACAAGGACCGGTAGCTCCCACTTACTATAACGGAGAGGAGGGCATGACGGATCTAATCGACTGCTCGTCATACTTTCCAGGAAAAGGAACACCAGAACACAAGGGTCGTTCCGGTAGCAGCACGAGTAAGGAAGATTAAGAACTCTCTCCCATTTAATATCTAATTCATTAGAAGTCTGATCCTTTTAGAGAAATATAAAAAGATGGGAACCACAATTGGCCGAGCGGTCGCGGTGGAGGGCGTAACCTACCTTAAACTTTCAGATATATTTTACTACAA
Organism: Listronotus oregonensis; assembly: GCA_019359885.1. Classification (NCBI taxonomy): domain Eukaryota; kingdom Metazoa; phylum Arthropoda; class Insecta; order Coleoptera; family Curculionidae; genus Listronotus; species Listronotus oregonensis. Next base: position 128,799 of record JAHBCN010019532.1, read on the forward strand.
ACAAATTGTATGAAAAAAAAACTTTTTTTCGTATAAATTATAGTTTCTGGGAAAAGTTAAAGGCTTTTAATAAACGGGCCACCCTGTAAGTTATTAATATTATAAATAAATTTTCCCCAAAACACTAATTATTCTGCAATTAGAATTGTTTTTTTTAAATTTAGATACATTAAATAAGGAATTTTATTTTGGATATGTAACATCTGCTATTGCCTGCCTATATAGAATCCTACGTACAAAGTTTTTCGCTAAAGCTCTCTATTCATTACAGACTGAGTCCCAAACAACTCAACCGAAAGTTTATAGTTTTGACAGGTCTTTCAGGAGCTTCGTCTGTAATTTGACAGCTGAAACTTGATCTGAGGCATTGTGGGTATTTTCGGAAAGCTGCTGACTTGAGTTTCAGATTTACTTCGGTATAGGTATAGAGCTTAAAAACATAATACCAGACAGCCCCGGGCATGTATTTAATTTAGAGGTAGCTTTTTTTGTTGCGATAGGGAAAATTGTGTGGCAAAGCAGAAGAGGCACTGAACGTAAGAGAATAAAGTTTACATAGGCTCAACTCATATACAGTGTGTTCCAACGAAGTGTTGCACCTATTGAATTCTCGGAAATTGCCAGAGATAAAATAATGGATAACAGGAAAAGTTTGAGACAATTTTGTTACAATAATTCGTCGTGGTTTTAGTCTTTTCAGTTTCATCTTTAAAAAAATTTTGTAATTTTTTTCTTTCCAATTTGTATTCCTGCGAGACGAAATCAGACACGAAGGTCCATTCTCCTGACCTTTCTCGTGGACACGAGAGACCACTGTCTCACGCCTCGTCTTGTTTCTCTCGTAGTAAAAATATAATTTACGTAAATACATATTGCCATTTGAATTTCCGAAAAAGTGAAATTATTTCCTAAACACTCGGTATATTATTTGATGTTTACCTGACCTTCGTATGATATGGCAGACTGCCCTTAATGCCGTAGCAAATTTTGACGATCCTAAAGTCAATAGTTTTAAAAAAAAAAAAGATTATAGTATAACCCCCCGGAAAAAAAAATGTTTCATTTCGTTTAGAGAGCGTTAGAACCCCCAGGCGCACCCGGGGTTTTTAAATATCCCCGAGACAGAAATGAAACTTTCCCGGGGGAACTATTTAATTTACACCACTTTATTCTTTTCCCCCTTTTTTTTTAAATTAAAATTATGAAAATTGATTCGGTAATAATTTTATTAGGGGGCCCGTGTTAAAATTTTTGTTGTCATGGTAACGGGTTTTAAAGTGTCAGTGTAAGATAGACGTTTTTTAAAATTTAATTTAAAATTTTTTTTAATTTTGCAAACCCAAAAAAATTTATCAGGGGGGGGAATTTCAGTTTCCCGCTTTCCACCAGAAATTCGAGAATATTATTTTAATATTAGAATGGATGTTTTGTGTGTCACTATACCATTTTGAAAAAAAATTTTTAAATTAAATTAAAAAAAAAAATTTTTTTAACGGTGAAAATTTAGCACTTTCCCCCGGGTGGAAAGTAAAGTCAAAAAAGTCAACTTTCCACCTTTCAAAGATAGGTGAAATGTAATTTTTACATCCTGGTTGTAATAATATTTCATCGAGTTTAAACAAAACAAGAGCCACGTCGTCCCCTTAATTCGGAAAAGTGTTAATGGGCTTAATATTGTATCAAATTTTTTGATTTTGGGTTTTTTTTTTTATAAATAAAAGAAAATTATGAAAAAATTTAAGTAACAAACAAAAATAATCAAAATTTGGTTGTAAATCTCCCGAAATATGACACTTACGCAATTCGTGTTTGGCAAAAAAAAGGGGAGTTTATTAATAAAAAAAGTTCCCCATTTCTTTTGTAAAATTTAAAAGTTTTTGCAATAATCGGCCATAATTGCGCCGAGTATTTTTTTACCTCCCCCAATTTTAAAAGGGTTTGGGTATTTCACTTCCAAACGGGCGGACTAATTTTTAAAAACCCAAAAAATGCATATTTTTGCATGATTGAAGTTTAAAAAAAAAAGGGGGCGTGTAATAATATCTTGTTACGCCCTTTTTTTTTTTTTTTTTAGAATAATAAAAACTCAACCAAAAAGAATTTTATGGTGATATTTTGACCCTTTAATCTGTTCATTTTTTTTTAAAAAGAATTTTTTCCAATCCTTCGGATAAAAGGGGGGGGTTTGGGAAAGGGGTTGAAAATTCGAAACTGAATAAAAATTTTGTATTTTAAAAAAAACGTGTTTTTCTTAGGGCGGCTTTTTAGATTTCCGGGTTTTTTTAAAAAGCTTGGGTTTATGCAATTAAAATATGTCATTCAAGGACCACATCGGCTAACAATGCACATCATTCAAAAGCTTAGATAGTCCCCCTTTCATGCATTATTCTTTTTTTTTTCCAAATTTTTTGTTTTTTTGGAAAATCGAGGAAATTTTTGTCCCAATAAAAAAATTTACATTTTTTTTATGATTACTTTTCTTTTTGTTAAAACTTTTTTTGCTTTACAATTGTATTAAAGACACATTCTGACCTTTTTTTTTAATATATATGAAAAAAAAACACTCATTTATTTAAGTTTTGTTTTCTTAAAAATTTAAGATTTTGGGGTTTGAATTTGCGTTATCTACAAAAATTTATCAAATGTCTGTCAAATTTTCGCTTACTTTCAAATATAAAAATTGTGGATATAAACGGTTTTTAAATTTTTATTAAAAACTTTTTTAAAGATACAACCAAACCTGAAATAGAGGCTTTAAATGTTGTTTCTTTTGTTCTTACAGGTGAGTGAATCGTTGTTATAGAAAATTGTATTATTGTAATTTGTTTATGTAAAAAAATAAAATAAAATTTTTTTTTCTTAAGAGAAACGCAATTTCGTCTTTGTTTCATTAACCTCCATTAAGAAATACACAAGAGTAAAAAATTTTATAATAATATTTATATATATTTAATAAAATTTATAATAAAAAAAATATGGACAGATTGATAGGAGGGTCAAAATATCGAGAAAAAAACTTTGGCTCGATTTTTTTAATATTCAAAAAGGGAAAAAAAAAAAGGAGACGGGAAAAATTTTTGCTACACGTTCCTTTTTTCATTAAATTTTTAATCATGAAAAATTTTGCTTTTTGCTTGAGTTTTTAAAAAATTTGTCCGTCCGTGGGGAAGGAAGTAGCAAAGCACCATTCAAAAAATTTCGGGGAAAAGGAAAAAAACCGGGGCATTTATGGCCGATTTTGAAAAAAACTATCAAATTTTTGAAAAGGGAAGGAAAACATTTTTCCCCGTTAATAAACTGCCCACCTTTTCGTCCGAACAGAATTGCGTAAGTTTTATTTCGGGGATATCGCCAAATTAGTTAAAAAAAGGTTTTGGTCGGGGATTTTGGCCCCTTTGGGGGAAATTTTTTTTTTTTGATTTTTCGGGTTTTTTTAAAAAAAAAAAAGGAGGCCCAACCCTGACTTCAGGTTCACACCTTCTTTACTGTACTAATTAATTATTTATTTAAGTAGTTAGATCTAGCATAGGTCTTTCTGTAATGTTAAGAAATAAAAGTATTATAAATTTATTTACAAATTTAAAAGCAAATTTAGGTTCTAATTCTAATTCGAGGTATTTCGGAGATTGGAATGACTGCAATCGAAAAGATCTTACACAGTCATCTTGAAGTTAGAAAAGTATGTTGTCGTTGGGTTTCCCATAATTTAGCCGAAGCTCAAAAAGCACATCGAGTTAAATAGTGCACAAAAGTTTTAATAAAATACGACAATGGTAGAACCATAATTTATGCCTTTGAGCCTGAATCAAAACGCCAGTCGACTCAATGGGTGTTTCCAACTGACTCCAATCCAGTTGAAGTTAGACAGTCCGCAGTGTTGGGAAAAAGATGGCCAGGCACAATGGTTTTATTGGAAGATCAACGGACAGTTAATACTCTTTGGTATACTACATTTTGCTTATCTTAAGAGCTGGAAAAAATTCGATTAGTGCGTCCAAGAAGCAACATAGTTTTGCACCACGACAATGCTTCTTCCTTCAGAGTTAAAATTTTTTCTCATGATATATTTATTCGAATTAATTGTATTTTTTTTCAAAATAATAAAAGGGGCCTAAGTAAAACGTACCGCGGGTGTCTTAAGTAAGGTAAGAGGAAGTTTATTCACACTAGACTTACATTTTTGGAGATTTAGAGAAATAGGAAAAGTTTCTGCAGGTAGCAGGTTTCATACCCAGGGCACTTTAAGGCTGAATTAACAAACAAAGTGAGAAGTTTGTAAAATGATAATTAGTTTACAATTTATATTTCTATAATTAATTTATTTTAATATCTTTGACCGTATTTGTAAAAGCTATTTCCAACATTTTTAAAAATTTTAATTTTAATTTTACGATTTTATATATAGCAATTTTTTAACTAAAAATGTACAATATAGTAAACATTGCCACTTTCAACAGGTTTGCGTGCATTAAATACATTAAACAGCTAAGCACTCTATTTTTAACACATTAAAAATTTTTTATTTAAGAGTAAAAGTTCAATTAAAAACTTTCATTTCTGACCAAAATGGATGTAGCAGCTAGCATGGCTCTATGTACACCAACAATAAATTGTTTGGGTGAGTAAAGCTTTCCTTGCTTAAAACGAGTAAAAAATCTACCTTAAGCCAAAAAAGCCAAACTCCGCACTTTTGTGCATAGAGTCAGAACTAATGAATAGGATTTTATACGACAATATAATTGGTGAGTTTTCGGATAGAAAAACGCGAAACAACGTATTTTTTATATTCTTATTAATTGAATTTCATCTTCATCATCAGCCGGATTGTTACTAAAAATTTGAATAAGTATATATTATTTTTAAACTGTAAGTAAGAGCAATAAAAATAATTTAATTACGTTCAACGAATGTACAGTGACGGTCATCAAATCTTGGACAAAAATTTTTTCAAATTTTTACTTTCCTGCCAATTTTTGTAAATCGCTCTTTTTTACCTTGCTTTACAATTACTATAAATAAAGCAAAAGTTAAAAAAAAATAAAAATTTAAAAAATTCAAACAAACTTAAATACCTTCCCCAAAAAAAGTAATATTTTATTGAGGCCCCGTTTTTTTCTAAGACAGAGTTTAGCCTTCCAGGCATCGAATGAACCAAAGCCCGGGCGTAGTCCGAATTTCCTCGTAACTCAATCCGCGCTTCTAAAATGTTATTCTTAAGTTTGTTTTTTTGCCCTAAACTCTTTTTTTCCCATTTATTTTTTTAACTAATAACCCCAAACATTTTCCATCATTTAAATCCGGACTACGTGCGGGTCAGGGAAAAACCCCCGATACGCTGCTCTTCCATCCATTCATCGACTTGCCGGGCCCTATGAACGGGACCTTACCTGAAAGCTAAAACTTCTGTCGGAAATTGATCCAGTACAGAAGAAAGCATGATATTCTGTAGTATATCTATATTTTTCCCCGCATTGAACCTTCCTTCGATAAAATAACATACACCAAGCTTGTGCACTCAACCACCCCCAAACATTTACCGAAAATCTCCCACTATTTTTGTTCTTTTGGGTATATTTTTTATCAAATCGTGTTCCTTCGGGCCTGTGTACCAAGTATCCCATTGTAACACGACTGAAACACTTTTTATCGATGAATATTATATTTTCCCAAAAAAATCCGAGTTCCAAGTAAAATTGTAGAGCAAATCAAATGCGTTGTTTTTTTGCATTTGTTAAAAACGGTTTTAAGGTGGTTCCTTCCACGCGGCCGCCCACGCTAACGCAATGCGACTAACGCGGGCCGCCGTTTAATCAGGTGGTTTCTTAGGACCGCGGCTCAAATCGCGATAGCAAAATTATTAGTGTAAAGGGAAAAATCTTTGGAAAGAGTCGTGATCGATGATCTTGCAATATATTTATTGTTAGAGAAAAAAGGGGATGACGAAATACTATTACAATTAGCCAACCGGAATAAATCCAATATTTCAGCAAATACGCGATGAGGGTTGTTATACTACATTAATAAATCGACATTTGCAACAGGATGAATAAAATTTAGAAAATATTTTAGACTGAATAAAGCACAGTTTATTTTTATTCTTGACTTAATAAAAGACGATATAAAGTCCGAGCCATACGACAGAGTTGAATATCCAATAACCCCAGAGGAAAAATTAGCCATTGTATTAAGGTAAATCTTACAAGGTGTCCCAAATTTGAGTCTTATCATTAGGATCTCGAAAACTTGAAGGATACGAGGTCGGTAAATGAAGGCAAAGTTGCACAATTTGATGCTAATCAAAATGCCACCTTAGAACTTTAAAAATTTCGAATACATACTTTTGGAAAAAAAAACGATTATTTGCGATTTCGTTTTTATTTTTTTATGACTTTATTTAAATGGATGTAACAAAATAACTTTTACATTTCCATTGCTACTTTTCTACAAGATAGTGTTATTAGATTTATACACCGACGTTTCCTCTTTGAGCTGCCATCATCAACTGTTTTTTTTTAAATACGGCCCTGTTTTTTTTTATTATGTATTTTAGGAGCTATTAAGTTCCCAAAACCAATAATGTATTACACTTATTCGAAAAATTTATAATAATGGCAATTTTCATAAGAAACCATATGTTAAAGAGAGTGAAATTATATTTTTGGCAGGATCTTGGGAAAACATTAAACTGATTTTTTCGAATAAGTGCAAAACACTTGGATTTGGGATCTTAAAAGCTCTTAAAATACGTAATAAAAAATCCAGTACCTCATTTGAAAAATAAAGTTTTAATTTTCAACAATTAAAAAAACACTGGCCATTCCACACAAAACAACACAAACAAAATATCAGACGCACACACGACTGCGGCTACACTGCTTCTTCAGCAGTCCAGTCGCATCAATCGCACTCGTTGACAGCGGACGCATACGACAGTCGCTCGGAACAAACCAGGCACATATAAAAACATGAGTAGGAGTGCTTTGTGACTAACGTAGTGCGTTAGCCGCATGCGGCGCGCGTGGAAGGAAACATACCTTAAGGCTGCCGGGCGGCAGCGCAATTCGGATATTTGCCTTATTCTTTGCCGTGCCGTTCTAACCGATGCCGATGCTAGGAAATTGCTTTCCGTTTTTGCTGTAACTACAGATTTACATAGTTGGTTTCTTAAAAAATTAAATAAATTATTATCTTGTTCTTGATTCGATACTTTGGGGCGACCACTTCCAGCTCTTCTCTGAAAGGAGTGTGTTTCCTGCCATTTTTTTCAACAAAATGAATAGTACTCTTTTTGGGGTGTTTTTCCGCCACATCCCTTTCTGGCCAACCTTTCTGCTCGATATAATAAATAATTAATACTTTTTGATCCAAAGTTAAGTTTTGCATTTTAAAAAATATTTTTAGACACTGACAACGGACACCTGTTTCTTTATTAGGTTTTTCAACAGGTATTTATTCAGTAGAAGGTGGCATAAGCCTATTTTACGAAAGGAAAAAAGAATTGCCCAAAATTTAATGGACGTTACTGTACAATATAGTGGTATTAAGGTATACCTTACCCCGCCATATTATAATAGTAGTATATGTTAGAGCTTTTTTAGCTCAGAAATATATCCAAAAACTATTTTTCTTCAACCGTTTGGTTGTAAAAGTAATATACAGAGAAACTGACACATCGATCTCTTAGTTCAAAATCGTACTAATTGGGGGAAAAAAGTGGTGTAATTAGTAGAATATTGCACAAATCATAAAGTTACAATTTCTTTTTCAAACAAGATTGTAAACTAGGGTATTGAATTTTACAGGTCGGTAGGGGCGGCAAAATTTGAATAGCCTACTGGCGGCAAAAAGTGTAAATCCGCCACTAAAATAAATTGTATTTCTTATAGTCCAGTACACAGCGGTTAAAAACGGCAAAACCTGGAAAAATTACAGAACACCTCCGATTTGCAAAAAAAAATTGAATTTAGGCTGTGCTAAACTTAAAAGTCTCCCCAACGCCGTTGGTTGCTTATTATTTGTAAGGGTGAAAACTACCCCTATTAGCGAGAAAATATAATACAATAGATTAAACCATAAAATTAATTAAAATTATACATGAACGTATTTAGTAAAGGTCACTCGATGTAATTAAGTGTATAAACGCCAGTAACTATGTATTTTTAGGGGTGAAAACAATCTCTAATAGCGAGAAAAATAATTTTAGAAAATACGTTAAAGCATTAAAATGTTTGGATTTTATTTAAATAAGTTAAGGAATATTTTCAGGGTTAAAAACACCCCCGGCTACGATAAATATATTATAAACAAGATTCAAACTTTTAATTGTTTTAATTTTGTTTAATAATTTAGTGAAGATAACTTATGTTATTTAATATTTTCCCGGGCCTAATTAGAACCCCCCTATTAGATCACATTTATTTTTTTTAAACTTTATTTAAACCTTAAAAATTTTAAAAAATTTTTTTTTTTAAACTGTTAGTCTCCGATACAGAGGCAATATAACTTTCACTGGCCAGGTGTGCCCAACGATTGCCCCGAACCGGATTTTGGGCGATAACGTCCATTCAAATGTATAATGTATTATATATATATATATATATATATATATATATATATATATATATATATATATATATATATATATAATAATATATATAAATATTTATATTATAAAATATATAATATATTATATAAAAAATTTTATTTTTATATACTACATAAATCACTATTCAATTAAAATTTATAAAAAATCAAAACTCAAAAAAAAGTTAATGGTTTTTTGACTATAACTTCCTCAAATTTTGATGCTAGAAAAATTTTCCAAAAAGTACTTTAAGTAAATACAAGACCTACAAACTATGTAGGATTGATATTTTTCCACCCTTATTCTGGAAAAGGGCAAGGGTTAGAGGGTTTGAAAATGATACAGTCAACCACTAGCCACAACTTTGAGCCAAATCTCCCCAATTTTACATTACAAAAAAAAACCTTAAATGAAAATTTTTAGTAAAAAAAAAGGCAAACTTTGTTATTTTTCTTTATTGAAAAAAACGAACTTTTTTAAATTTAAAAGAAAATTTTTTTTCCAAAAAAAAATTTTCTTTTTGGAAGTGATTGTAAAGGGCTAACAAATATTTTCAATTGGGGTGGTTTTGAAGGGGTTGTTTTGACCGATTTTTCTACGAAAAAACTCGGCATCCATCTTATTTTCGTCAATTTTTATGATAGGACCTTTTTATAAAAAATAAAAATAAATGTCACTTGCAAAAACTTTTTATCAGTTTTTATCAAAAAATCCATCATTTTTTTATAATTTGAGAGTCAAAGTTTCGATTTTTACTCCAAAAGCAAAAGTTGACTTTTAATAAGCCATTACTCAATTAATAATAGGTTTGGAGCAACCACAAACAAACCAATTCTCTTTGTTTTTTTATTAGCTACAACTTTATTTATTATGGTCTTACCGATAAAGCTCAAACTTTTTGAGATATTCGTGGAAAACCATTCAAAAACATGGTAAAAAACAATTTGTGAAAAAAAAAGTTTTTTAAAAAGTTTTAAAAGAAAAAATACTTAAAATTAGTAGATCTATTGATTTCTACAGTAATTTTTAACAACCAATTTTTCACCTCCGAGAAGGGGTGGTTTTTACCCCCCCCCCCGGGTAAAAGCAACCAACGGCATTAGGGACTTTAAAATATACGTATGGACTACTTACTCTTAAATTTTTATAATTTTAGGAAGTGTTCTATAGAATTTCTAGCCAAAACGGGGCTGTACTGGACTATTACTGTTTGCAGGAATTCTCGGTGCACCAATGTATTACAATAATTACTTTAAGACAAACTGTAATAATTAAATTAGTGTTAGTATTGCCCAGTGGCGTAGCCACGGGGGGGATATGGGGGATATATCCCCCCATGAATAATGAACATTAACCTTTTAAAAGACGAAAACAATACACGTCATTTTGTTTTAGTTTAATAATAATTAAATATAATCATAAAGAAAAATAATGAAAGAACATATGAACTTCTGTAATATAAGTTTGCGCTGCTGGGGCCGCCGATTTCACATTAACTGAAATCACCTGATCCCGATTCGGACCGGCTTTTGCCGATAGCGGGGATTGTGCTTTAACACTTTAATTTAGCTGCCGAGCAGGGCCGTATCTAGGCGGTGGCGAGATGGGCGCCCGCCAAGGGCGCAGCTACCTGGGGGGCGCAAAATCGACCATGAAAAAATTTTTTCATCAGTTGTCAGTATCGTTGTCATATTAATATTTTTTATTGAAAAAATGAATTAAATAAATAAATTACAACAGGACAATTTTATAGCAAATTTTTAACTTAGATACTTAATTTATTTATTTTCAATATATTAAGACTAAAAATGTATGAATTAATAATAAAATATCAATTTATCCAGATACCTATAGCGCGAATATAAGTCCTTAAATTTTTTTAATATTTAAGCTGCAGATTTGGTATTTTATTCAGGCAGCTCAGTTGCAAACTTATAATGTATTTTTCTGGTAGTTTCTGTAAAAACCAATGAATCTTCGTTTAGCTAATATATATGTTTTAAATTCACTCTCACCATGGGGATCTCAGAAACGGTTAGAGATACGAGGAAGTTAAAATTGGGACAAAGTTGCTTATAGGGAAGCCCAATAATACACTGTTAAAAAATTGAAGTTATCTTTGTAATTTTGGAAATTTGGCAAAATAACTAAAATGTCAATTTTTTTTTTTTTTTTCCGAGCTTATTTTAAAAGGTAAAAAAAATCTAAAAATACATTCTTATCGGAACTTTTTGCTCCTTATGTATTGGTGAAGTCAAAACTTTTTACGACGTTTCGTTTTCGTGAAACCATCTACAACATTATTACTTTTTTTTTTTTAATACGGCCCTGGATTTTTTTTTTTGATACGCAACTTTGCCCCAATTTAAACTTCCTCGTATTTCTTACCATTTCCGTAGCCCAATGGTGACAGTCGAATTTAAAACACCCTGTATATTTTAAAATCTTTTTTTACATGTTTCATACAAATATTTTAAATAGTTTCTGTTAATACATGTAATAAAGTTTTTAATTAAATATTTTGTTGCATATTATTTAATTTATTAAAGTATTAATGCTACGTTTTAGAAGGCCTGCTAAGCACAGTATTTTTGTAATTATTATTTAATTGCTGAGAAAATTTATTCCAAGTTTAATCATCCTCAAATAAGGATGTATAGTTAATTTATGTTCCACTTCTTTGAGCCAGCTACAAACAGTTGTTTTATGTAAATCGTGTCTATTTCAAATCGTAGGCTAACATTTCCATATAAAAAAATATAAAATTTGACACAAATTCCACCACCAAATTGGTATTTTAAAGAAACTAAATCTTTGGATCAAAAAACTTTGGATCTACAACTTTGCACTTTAATTTTGTAGAATTTCCTGGGGAAAACCTCCGATCTCCCCGTTTTCGTTGAAGGGTATTCCATAATCCCCAAATCCCCTTGTGTGTGAAGAGGGCGCAAATGTTAAGCCCCGCCAAGGGCGCGGCCATACCTAGATACGGCACTGCTGCCGAGTCGAGCTTTTGGTGGTAATCACAGGTAATCACAAAGTAAACGACGAAAGCTAGTAGTGTTTCTCAAATCAGAAACTGCCTAAGCACAATGGAACGTATTTACGACTTTTTAAAAACACCTAAACGTAAGAATGTTTTTTAAAGCAATTGAAGACTTGAAGGGACTTCCATCTACTAAATCCCTTAAAAGATTATGCGCTACAAAATGGACCTCAAAATATGAGGCAGCTAATGAGTTGTATGAAAGTGTGGTTGAAACTTTGCGAGAGATTTCAACTTGGCGGGATACAGCTGATGCTCCAATGTTGTGTTATTATATCAATGAATATTATTCAACAGATCTTTAACATTGGGTTGCCCTTATCACGTATTCTTCAAAAAATCGATATTGATTTGAAAGAAGTTATAGCAGTGACCGAAGATGCAGTTTCAACTTTAAAGAAAATTAAAAATAATGCAAAGGATAAATTAAAAGTTCTATTTGAGAATTCCTGTGTAACTACACATTTTCTTTTTTTATTAGTATATGTAATGGTGTTATCTTTATCTTTAATTTCTAATATACATTTATTGTTCTAAAAAACGGCAAGTAATGTTGGAACTTTGAAAATCAAATTAAAAAGAATTATAAAAAGTCAAAAGCATAGAGCAAATCCAAATATTTTCGTGGACCCGGAGAATCCAGTTACAGATTATTTTAAAATAACGGAATATTTACCGTATATTGACTTTTTTATTAATAAATTACCAGAAAGATTTCTACCACAAAAGTTTTGGGATTTCTTTGCTTATTTTTAGAAAAAATTCAACAATAACCCACGTTCATTTGATGAACTCTCATTCATTTTCTACCGAAGTTTTTAAAGCTGCGTTTTTCCTGAGCTGAGACTTTGGTTTGGGAAGTTAAGCAGGCTTCCACAAAATAGAACGTCGGGCCATAAATCTACTGACATATGTAGTAAAGATGCATATCCAAATATTTATAAACTGTTGAAAATTTTTTGTACCCTTCCAGTATCTATTGCAACTCCTGAACGGTCATTTCTTCAAAATTTAAGAGAGTTAAAACTTATCTAGGAAATCAACTTCTCAGGTTCACAATATATGTCAAAAAGTTTTATAATATGTAATTCATGTTTTAATATTTTAGAACCGGCTCAATGGTTTAGCATGCTGATTGATTTTGTTGTGCAAAATTTGCCCTTGTTGTAAAACATTTTTTTAATACATGTTTTTGTGGGTCATACGAGTTTGGGGATATCCCCCCCTAAGGACTAACTCTGGCTACGCCACTGGTATTGCCCCCTCCCTATTTTCACGCCCGAAATTATGCCCGCAATATCTTTCAGCCTATTTAGTAAAAGCGGGCCATTATACTTCATACCACGTAACTTTTCGTATGCCCTGTGCTCCGAATAACAGTAAAGACTTAACTTAAACAATGTAGGGTTAAAATAACAATCAAACTGTTACATACTAAGGGGTTCTCAGTTAATTATATCAAGTTGTAGCTGTATTATTCCAGCTGGGTCAGCTGGGGTCCAGAAACTTGAGTCTTTATGTTTTATTGTGCGACGAAAGGCCAGTAGGAAGGCTGTTTTGTTAAAGTTTGATTGTGTTATGGCAGTTTAGGGCTATTCGAATAGTTTTCACTTCAATGTGCAACGTACGAGCTAAATTTTAGATTAGGAATAAAGGTTAAACTTTTGCAGAAGTGTACTTTAAGTGAAAACGAATAAATTGTTTTGTTTTTCTTTTGAGTGGACATAAAATACACATTGTTTCAAAAGTTTTGCATTTATAGAAAAATACTGTATTGGATCATTTTATTTAAATAGTATACATGTAATTAGTAGCGTTAAAAAAAAGGAATATTTTCATCATGTATAAATTTTCCCATAAGACAAGTTGAAAATCAAAAAATTTTAGCGGAAATTTCACGTTGCCTAGACAACGTGGTATTTCCACTTATAAACACAGAACAATCGCACTTGTTTGTTTGTATTGTCAATTAGAAACGTTCAAACCAGTCAAAATAAGTCGATTTAGTCATGTACACGATAAAAAAAGAAAAAATTAAAAAAAGATTTATTAAGTTTTAATTAGTTGCATGAAATTAAAAATTGTATGACAAAAAAACCATTTTAATAGTATAATACTCCCACATTTTTCCATTCTAGAAATATTCTCCATAAATACCGCTTGTGCATAAAAATTAACCAGATAATTTTCATTCAAGCTTGTTATACAAATTTCACTCGTTCTTCAAACTCGTGGAATTATAAATAACCAGCTTTCATGAAAATTATCGGTAATTTTTAAGCACTCGTGGTATTACCCCGAAATATTTATTTTGGAAACAAGCTCTTCAACTGGAAAAAAAACTAATTTTAATATGTTTTCTTTGGAAGTACTCGCCTTAAAATTTTCTAGAAAATGGACCACTTCTGTCCAGGTCCCGGGGAATACTGATTGACTCCTATGAACTTGCAGATCGCCTGCACCAAAAAAGAAGAAAAACCCAAAAAATCAAAAAATCAAAAAAAAATCTAAAATATACTAATCCCTTTTACGTTTTTTGGTGGTTTCAAATCAAAAGGCCAAAATTCATCTATATTAAAAAAACATATTTAAAAAAATCTAATATTTAGTATTTTCCCGCTTCTGCCCTAATGCAACTATCTAAACGTGATAGAACACTTCTTAAGTTTGTTTAGATTTTCAGCATTTATTCTGTCCCATTCTTGAATTGCCGCTTGTACCAGCTTATCCACGTTTCTTAGTTGCTGAACGCAGCATTGTATTGTCCTCTTTAACATGTCCCAAGCATATTTAATAGGATTGTGGTCGGAAGAATTTGGTGGCCAGTCTATACGGTAGTGTTTTCCTCAAGATACTCATTTACCATACTTGATCGATGTGGACGGGCATTATCATCCATTAAAATAAAGGCATCTTTAGATGCTTATCTTTGAGAAAGGACAAAATGCTGAAGAATTTTATCAATATACAAACTGCTGTTTAGGTTATCTGGTATATAAACCAAGGGAGTTTAAAAAATGTGTAATATTCCAGCCCAGAACATGTCACTGCCGCGGCAGTGGAATGAGTTTATAAGGAACAACAGGAATGGCGCTATTTAAACGAGCATTAAGTCCTGGTTCTCTCTACACGTAAATACGCCTATTAGCGCCTATTAGGCATATCCTATTCTCAGCCGAAAACATGACGTAATTCCAGTGCTCTTTGTCATGTTGACGTTGCTCAAGAGCCCAATCAAAACGCCTTGCCCGCTGGTCAGGATTTTTAACTAGGCACACCAAGAGCAACGACTATAAACTACACAGGATGGCTCAGTTTCATTTAACATACGTTGGAAAATTTAGGGGTAGCGGGGAGCGGCTGTGACGTTACCACCGATGCTGAATAATGCTGGGCGATGTTCATCGATGTTAGATGTCACAAACATTGATGTTTTGTGTCGATGTCCCAGCACTAGCCAGCACCGGTGGTGACGTCACAAGTTTGACCCTAGCAGACAGATTCGGCCAACTGAGCTATCCTGTGTATTTTATAGTCGTTGCACCGAGAGGCCTTCTGTTCCTTAATCCGGTGGCAAAATGCGTGGGCGTAAAGAAGCGAATGATAAACAAAATGCCCGTTGCATTTTGTACCTCTCTTTGAACTGCAGGTAAGGTAATATGTGGGTTACGTCTAACACATAAAGTTATAAGCATAGATATATAAGCAAAGGGAGATATAACCGTTCATTCATAAATTGGCTTTTGTTGTGTATCAAACATTCATGATGTATAAGAAAAGGACTTCCGATAAAAAAATTCCCTGCAGGCAACGTCGCAAATGTTTAGCAGCGCAAAACGTGGCGGGCCACCAGTGGCGTAGTTCGTTTCCAAAAACTATTTACTTATAGAAAATTACTAACATATATTTTTTAGTACATTATCCAAACAATAGCTATTTTATGAGACTCAGTCCAAATAAAGTGCCATGACAACTTTTTTGGGCTATTTTGAGGAACATGCAAGTAAATAAAACCTATTGGTTCAATACAATATTTAAACTTTATTTATCACATAAAGCGACACTTCTGAAAACTGGCATTGTTAACCGTTAACCATACATAATAAAAAGCTTAAATCTGTTTTTTTAACTTCATCGCAATTGCCCGTGTTTTTATCTTCATTGCTATCCACCGATTTTTATAGATTTACTTTTATGTCATAAAAAGTAATAACAGATCATCTGACAGCCACCCTTAAAGTCCACTAATGAGATCAAAAACGCATGCAATACCATTTTGTAAAAGTGAGAGGAGGAAATTAATAGACCAAAAAATGTTTAGTTTAGTACGAATATCAAAATATAATTGAAAGTTTTTAGGAAAATTAAAATTTGAGATTTGGATTTAAATAAAAAATCTATTTTTAGAACCCTTTCTTGTAAATAAATTTCATTTTTCTAAATTAAATAGGTATTTTTAACTTCTATGTTTTTAATGTTTTTTGATTACGAAAAAAGAAAAAAAGTTGAAAAAAAATTTCACTGTTTTTTTGCATATAATTTATTGTATTCAGTAACAATATTAAAGCATTCTTAACTAATCCAAGAATATTTAACTAACTATTCATTTCTATTAGTGATAATATGACAAGGATCAAAATAATCTGAAAGATTTTGGCAATTTGTGGTAACTGCATATTCTTTTCAAATCCAAGTAATGAAAACCATAATTTTTTTCTCTCCGGGTTAACAGAAAACCTTAAAACAAATTTTATAATTGAAATCGTTCATATGCTATATTAATCTAATAAAAAAATGTATAACAAAAACTATACCTTGATGGTTACTTTCAATCGATTATAAAATAATTAAACAATTTTTTTGTTAGTTATATAATCAAATTTTATGCTAAAATAAGTAAACAATCGTTGTTAATCTGCACAAAAATATAACATAAAAGGTATTAACAACAAAATGTTATTTGTTCGCCAAACTAAAGATTTTTGTTACGAGAATCCAGTTTTCCACAAACCTGGCACTTCACAACCATTTTCTAGTCTGTTTATTAAAAATAATTCATAAAATATTAAGAAAATATTCTTATAACCGCACTTTAAAAACACAAATCTCTCTCTGAGCTAGTTTAAACGAAATGCAACACCGCCTCACAACACAAATAAAAAAATTACCACTAGCTGACCGACGACCTTCGTGACCGTAGCGTACGAAAATTATGAATAAACTACAAAAAGCAGTGTTGCTCATCTTGACCGTTAATATTCCGTTATGATTATTTTTGAGAATAATATTAATAAAGCAAAATAAAAATTAACTAAAAAACATATTTCTGTCGCTGCTACTAAGTTATTGCATAACGACATGCTATGATCTATGGTCTCTTTAAGAATTTAAAAAGAAAATATTAATAAAGCAATATCCTAAAAATTTGCCAATAAAGTACAATTGGCAAGGGTGCATGTGTATCAAGCACGTTTGACCATCAAGTGGTCTAGAGAGGTAGACACTATTTCAATGTTTGATTGCTTTTAATTGTAAACAGTTTTATCTCCCTTTGCTTATATATCTATGGTTATAAGACAATAGCGTCTATTTGTAACTTGTGGCCGTCCAGTTCTAGGCCGATCAGACACAGAATAGCTAAGTAACGATTCCAGATCCTAGACACATCACTCCTTGAGTTCTATCTCCATTATTAATATTTTAATTTAACGCTGAAAATGGGCATCCGCGCGACATTTTTGGTGGCGCGCTCGGCGTCAAAGCCGAGTACGTTACACTAAATATATTTTTTTGTATACTAAATAATAATTTAAAAATTTTTTAAAAAATTATGGTGTATTTAGAACGCTTCAAAGAATTTATTCCGGTCGAAAATTTAACTCAATGTTAATTTTTCAGCAAGTTAGACAATTGTTAATTAACAAAATTCTTTTAAACTTTCGTCCTTATTGTACCGGGTGTCCAAATAAGAAAAGACGCCGGCTGTATCTCAAAAAAGGTTTATTGCACAGCGATGGGGGAAGAATATTTTTAGTAAAAGTGCTTGAGAGAAATAGCTGGAAATTATTTTCAAGTTTCTAAAATGGTTAATTTTCCCAATAAAATTAAATGCATTGGTATTTTTTGGGGAAAAAGTAGCTAAACAATGCCTAAACAAGCTTGCGAAAACCGTATCTCGATATCTTGTTCCTTACCTAAAATTTAGGGCAAAGAAAATTTTATACGTCAATATCTTAAAAACTATAAAACCTACAAGAAATTTTATGGGACATTAATTGTGAACTTTTACAAAACCTTTAATTAAGGTTATATAATCTTTTTGTCTAGATGCAATACTTTACGAGTTATAATAAAAAAATCGAATTTAATTACTTAAAAAATCCTGAAAATTCGATTTATTGATTATAACCAAGGAAGTTTAAAGGTGTATGGAAGCCCAATACTGTAGAACAAAATTGTCCAGGCGTGCAGGGCAGCGGGAATCGGGGGATTGGCCCCGCGGAGTTTGCGCAATGAATAGTAGGTTAGAGCCGGATTTCCATAATTCTTTGTTGCTATCTATAAAGTTGATCATCAAATGTCAAATTCAAGCTTTTACTGTTTTTTATTATTTTTTTCACCAAATTGTTGGTTATTAAACGATACTACCATAGAATATTTAAAATTATTGTGTAATATTGGATTTTATATCATTTGATATAATATGAAAAGAATAGATGGCGCCACTTTACAGCCTTCTATTTAAATGGTCGATATTTTTGGGAGTTTTGTATTTTTACCAATAATCTTTGCAAAAAAATAAAAACAAAATTTTTAAAAATAAATTTCAAACATTGTATGATAGTTTCATGTACTTATCACCAATTTTGTGATAAAAGAAGGGCAAGATAGTGTAAATGTGTTTAATCTAATCCTAAGATTGTGGTTGTACATTAAAAAGTGAAAATTTTTATAACTAATAACAATAACAACATTTACTAATAACAAACATTCATGAGACAGAATAAAAGTGGTTAAAAATGTTTAGTAACCTTTGGTACCTAGGTATCCATTGTAACAGTAACCGTTAAATATTATGTGTTTTACAGTATGTCGAGCTTAAAAGTTGATAATGTAAGTTGGAAGAAACCAAAAACGAATTTCTTTTAAACAAATTCAGAAAAAGTAAATAGGAACTTTAACATAAAATTGTACTTTCTTTTATTCAATAGAGGGACCTGTATATATTAAAAAAATTTACCTGGTTGTCCAGTAATTAATAATTTTGATCCTTTAAAAGAATGTGCTAAATTATTAAATGAAATAAAAGTACCTAAATGTAAACCTTATTTCTTTTAATAATCCACAGAATACAAAACATTGTGAAAATCATCTAAAGATAATTAAGATTGCCTTATTTTTCATTGCTATTTCCTATGAAATTTTATTTCTATTATTCATAATTGATATAATATTATTTATTCGGTTACCTAACGTTACGTCTCATAAGAAGCACCTAATTTAATATATAAGAAATACTAACCTAAAGTAAAAATGCCGGGTATGTTACCCTTAGATTTGCAAGACAAACCATACAACCTCTAGTCATTTTGTTACGATATTATAAGTAACAAACAATAAACACAAAATTATAGTAACAATTTAATAAACACTAATCACTAAAATAAGAAGGTTTTTATCAATCCAAAACTTCTGCAACCACAAAATATAATCACACAAAGCAAAACAATCGAAACTAATACGGCTCTCATAAAGTATAATGTGTTGCTAACTACACACTGATTTATCAGGTGTAAGTAGGCAACATTAAATTATTTCGTGGAATTTCGTTATTGCGCAAAACCGGCGGGGCCAACTCTGACAGTTATTTTCATACTGGGCTGGACATTTTTTGATCGAATGGGCCATAGCATTGGGCTTCCATACATCTTTAAACTTCCTTGATTATAACTCGTAAAGTATTACATTTAGACGAAAAAAATATATAACTTAAATTAAAGGTTTCGTAAAAATACTTGATTAATGACTTATAAATGTAGATTTTATAGTTTTTGACATATTGACGTATAAAATTTTCTTTGGCCTAAATTTTAGGTAAGGAAAAAGATATCGAGATACGGTTTTCGCGAGCTTGTTTAGGCATTATTTAACTACTTTTTTATAAAAAAAATTAACCAATGCATTTAATTTTTTTCAAAAAATTAACTATTTTTGTCGGAATATCGAAATAAGTCCTTTAGCGGCGACATCTGAAAGTAATAAAACTTCAAGTTTGATGATGCATATCTTGAAAACGAAACGTTTCCGCCAAAAAAGGTTTCCAGATTCGTGATCAGCGCCCCAAAAAACCCCCGTATACCAAATTTGGTCAAAATCGGAGTTGCGGCCACTTTCTAGACATTTACTTACCTAATTTCCAGCTATTTTTCTTGAATACTTTTACCAAAATATTTTTCCCCATTGCTGTGCGATAAACATTTTTTGAGATACAGTCGGCGTCCTTTCTTATTTGGTCACCAGGAACACCTTATACAAGCCTTAGTAGTCTGTCATACTCGTAAACATAAAATAAGTATTGCTAGTATTATTTTTTTTTAAATAATGAAATATAACTAAAAATAAACATAAAACAAACAGTCTCTCCCATCGAAAACAACTTAAAACTACTTTTTAACAAAATAATCCAAAGATCCGTAAGAAAGAATCTGCCGCTTTATTATTACCGCAAATTATAAAGTTATTCGTAGTCGGGTTGCTCGAATGCAGCCATTTCAAGTGGCAACCTACTCGTACCTGTAATTTCTCGAATTATTTATTATATTATGGAAACCAGATTTTCTTTTGATAACTGTGGTTATGCTAAGGAAATTGAATATAAAGAGAGTTTTTGCAAAGCGTTGGATGGGGTATTTTAGCTAATTTTAACTGTTTTTACGAGAACCTGCATACTTAACCCATTTAAAAAACATAGCTTTTTATGTTAAGTGGTTTGCGACATGGGTTTAAACCAAGGAAGTTTAAAGGTGTATGGAAGCCCAATCCTATGGCCCATTCGATCAAAAAATGTCCAGCCCAGTATGAAAATAACTGTCAGAGTTGGCCCCGCCGATTCTGCACAATAACATAATTCCACGAAATAATTTAATGTGTTCCCTACTTACACACTGATTTATGAGTGTGTAGTTAGGCAACACATTATACTTTTATGAGAGCCAGAATACTCGTTTTTGAGCAAAGCGCGCGCGGCGCGTATGA
Organism: Listronotus oregonensis; assembly: GCA_019359885.1. NCBI lineage: Eukaryota > Metazoa > Arthropoda > Insecta > Coleoptera > Curculionidae > Listronotus > Listronotus oregonensis. The sequence continues at coordinate 149,684 of JAHBCN010019532.1, forward strand.
TACTATATCCGCGCTGTTCCATCAACCGTCGTCGTCTCATCATTCGTCATCGATTGTTTTGCTTTGTGTGATTATATTTTGTGGAAGCATAAGTTTTTTGGATTGATAAAAACCGTCTTATTTTAGTGATTAGTGTTTATTAAATTGTGATTATAATTTTGTGTTTATTGTTTGTTCCTTATAATATCATAGCAAAATGACTAGAGGTTTTATGGTTTTGTCTTGCAAATCCAAGGGTAACATAACCGGCATTTTTTACTTTAGGTAAGTATTATGCAATGCAATGCAATCTTAACTATCTTTTAGATGATTTCCACAATGTTTGTGTATTTCTGTGGGTTATTAAAAAGAAATAAGGTTTACATTCAGCTACTGTTATTTCATTTAATAATTTAGTACATTCTTTTAAAGAATAAAAATTATTAATTACTGGGCAGACCAGGCAAATTTTAATATAATATATACAGGTCCCTCTTATTAAATGAAAGAAAGTACAATTTTATGTTAAAGTTCCTTTTTGCTTTTTCTGTATTTGTTTAAAAAGAAATTAGATTTTTGGTTTCTTAAACTTACATTATCAACTTTTTAAGCTCGACATACTGTAGACACATAATATTTATCGGATACTGTTACAATGGATACCTAGGTACCAAAGGTTACTAAACATTTTTAACCACTGTTATTCTGTCTCATGAATGTTTGTTATTAGTGAAAAGTATATGCCTAAAAAGCAGTTATAAAAATTTTCACTTTTTAATGTACAACCAGAATCTTTGGATTAGATTAAACTCATTTACACTATCTTGCCCTTCTTTTATCACAAGATTGGTGATAAGTACATGAAACTATCATAAAATGTTTGAAATTTATTTTAAAAAATCGTGTTTTTATTTATTTACAAAGATTTTTGGTAAAAATACAAAACTCCCAAAAATATCGACCATTTAAATAGAAGGCTGTAAAGTGGTGCCATCTATTCTTTTAATATTATATCAGATGATATAACATCCAATATTACACAATAATTTTTAATATTCTATGGTAGTATCGTTTAATAACCAACAATTTTGAACAAAAAATAATGGAAACAGTGAATGCTTGAATTTGATGATGGCAACTTTATAGATAGTAACAAAGAATTATGGAAGTCTGGCCCTGGCATACTATTAGCGAACCCGCGGGCCCAATCCCCCCGCCCTGCACGCCGGATAATTTTGTTCTACAGTATTGGGCTTCCATACACCTTTAAACTTCCTTGGTTTAAACATTTTTTGTATGTAGAAGAGTCCATTCGCCCGCAAAATTGGATCCAATTTGGGGTTCCGGGCATAATGTTTTTCTCAAAAACGGTATAAGTTATCGATAATTTTAAAAAACAAAAAGGAAAGAAATTTTTAAAAATTTAGGCTTCTGCTGAAATTTTTTTTTTAAAATTTTGGGGTTTTAGTTTTTTTTTTCCCTTTTTGGGGGAAAAAGCCCCCTTTTTAAAAATCGGTTGTGTTTAGGTACTTTTTTTTTAACTCGAATCATATTTCAAAAATCCGTTACAGCAGGGCATAGATTATTTCCCCCCCTTTTTTAAAATGATGTATAATTTATGTCATTTAAGTGAAAAATAGTTACCGAAAAACGTTATCTCCTGTATTTTTTCAATCGGAAAAAACATCGCATCGATAACCGAATTTAAAAAACCCGAATAAAATAAAATTTTTTAAAAGCGGCTATCCCAAAAAAAGGGGTGGGGGTTTTGGGTTACTCTCCGCCCACCGTCTCCGCGCCCTTTTCCCCCCCACCCCTAAGGTGTAGCGTAAATGCCCCTTTTAAAAAAAAAAATCCAAAGACTATGGATCCCCTTTTTTTTAAATTAAAAATGTTTGCAGTAATTGCTTTTTAAATTTTTTAATTTTTTAAAAACCGATTTGATACTGAAAAAAGAAAAAGCCCCCCATATTTCTTGAAACAGACCGAATCAAAGCGTCGTTTAAGGGGCAGATGTGTACCAGAAATTACCAAATAAAGGTTTTTCAGAAAAAAAATAACAGCGGTAATCTTAATCCGCCGGTTTATTTAATTTTGGTAGCTTTAGCCATACGAAATTTACACTTTACCGTATTTTTTTAAATCCGTTTACGTGTTTTTAAAAAAAAAAAAGAAAAAAAAATCCTAGAATTAAAAAAAAGGAATTTTTATATATAAAAATAAACGCATGGACCTTTTTTACAATTTTCGTTGATTTCTCGTTTAACCTGCTGCTGTTAGTTGTAAAACTCAATAAACTTTGGGTACCCGCTTTTAAAACCCGGGGTTTTTTAAATTTTTCCTTTTTATTTATTATTGTACCTATTTTTTCGTATATTATGTAGGTTATAGGCAAATTGAAGGTGTTGAATAAAAAAGGGGGTTTTTTTCCCCTTAGTTTATCAGTCTTTTGGGGTTTTCAAGATATTTTCGTTGTGTTAAAAAACCCCCCCAAAAAATACTAAACTATTAATATTAGTCTACGCTAGTTTGTTGTGGTTGGGTTGGGAAAAAAATTTAAAAAAATATCAAAACTGTTAATTTTTTTATCTCCGGCCGTTTTTTGTTACCCATTTCACGCTTTTTAAAAGGGCTTATTAATGAATTTAAAATATTCCAAAAAGCGCTGCAAAGATTTGAAAGAATGGATTTTTTTTAAAACCAAAAAAAAAAAAAAGCGGGACCCCTCCCCAAAAAAACCAAAAGAAAAAGGGCCTCCCCCAAAGGGGGGCCCCCAAAAAAAAGTAAACCCCAAGTTAAACCTTTCCAAAAAAAGGGCCTAAAACAAAATTGGCCAAAAAAAAAAAACCCGGGAAGGGCCAAAAAAGGAAAAACCTTTCCTTTTTTTTTTGGGTTTTTTCCCCAAAAATTTCCGGGGGAAAAAGAAGGCAACGGGAAAAAAAGCGGGAAGGGGAACCCTAGGGCCGGGAAAACCAACTTTTTGGGGCCGGGAACCGGGGGCCCTTTGGGGGTTTAAACCCAAAAAAAACCAAACACGAGGGCAAACCGGGGAATGGACCCCAAACAAACACGAAGAATACTGGGAAAACCCCAAAAAAAACAGGGAAAACCCCAAAAAGGCCCATCCAAAAAAACGAAGGAAGAACATCAAAAAAAGGGAAAAAACTTGCTAACAGTAGGGTTGTTAAAGGGCATGTAAAAGAGGACACCTACACAAGATAGGCTCATACAATGGGGACCCAAGTTGCAAATAGTGACGAGGGGGAAGAAACAGCCTACCATATTCTGTGCGATGTAAAGCATTAATCACAAAAAACAGGATTTTTTCAACCGGGGAAAGGGCCCACAGGGGAAAATATCAACCAACCAATCTCGGGGTTTAAGACTTGTAAAGGGGAAAAAACAAAGGGAGGATTGATTAAAAAAAATGGGAGATTTTCCGCCCCTGCGCTGCCTCCGGTAGTTAATCAAAACGGCTCCCAAAAAAAAAGAAAAAAAAATTAAATTTGTAGGGGAACGGGGGGGGACCCTTTCAAAAAAGGGGGGTGCCTACACAATAGATATTTTTTTGGCAAATTATTTATGACTGGTTTTCCACGAGGGTTGCCCTTTAAGTTTTATTGGGGTCAAAAAAACAACGAATTATTGTGGAATGTACCCTACCGAGGTCTTATGCACATATATTTCTTGTGTTTTTAAAAAAAAATTTTTAAAAAATTTTTTAAATGAAAAAACCCCTTTTAAAAAATTTTTAAAAATAAAATATGGAGGCCCCCAAAAAGGTTTTTTTTTTTTTTTTTTTTTTTTTTAAAAAAAAAAAAAAAAAAAAAAAAAAAAAAAAAATAATCGCATCACCAAACTAAATTTACTCAATGACAATTCACAAATGAAATAAAGTCCTAACACAAGGTTAGAAAATTCAGGGACCTATGCTATGCTATATCGTTGGCAACACTGCGTTGTGTTTTACAGAATTTTAAATTAGAATATTGAATATAAACCATTGACGTTCGTACAGAATTTGACTGCCCATTTTGGCAAATAAAAAAAAATGTGGTACACTAAAAAATGCTTCTTGATACATAGTACATGTATGCCAAATTTCATTAAAATATCTAAAGTGGTATTACAGATATTTATAATAAAAAATTATTTATTTTTAAAAATTTTACCACCCTGTTATTCCTTAAAAGTTAAGAAAAGTTTGGGCATACGTTTATATGAAGTTTTCTTCTTAAAAAAAACTTAAAATTTCCCCCTTAAATATTGACGTACAATTAGAAAACACCCTGTATAATGTAAAAAAATTACCAAACATGAAATTTTTTTCTCGTAAACCGTAGTTGATTTTATCGATGTCCCAAACAGGAATACCCTTTTTTTTGTTTAAGGTTAAAGCTATTCAAAAATAATATTGTTGAGTCTTTATCATACAGGGTGTTTAAAAATTGCTATTATTGTGTCAGAGCTAGTCCGTCCCTAGCAAAATAAATAAGCCAAATATGATTTAATGGGTTTATTTTAACAAGACTTACCTAGTAACCATTATATTAAAAAAATATTAAATTACGCCTAGTATTTTAAAAGTTATTTACACAAAAACGATTTCCAGGGGCGTCCGTTATGTACCTGTATCTCCGTGGGGAAAGGTCATAGGAAAAAAGTTTATGGGAACTTGTCAGAATATTTTTAGGTTTTCTATCAGATTCCGAGAGATTGCCCACATATTCTGGGACACCCTCTATATATCTTTAAATTTATATATCAGAAAATTAAAGATACTTTCACAAAAAAACAAGTTTTATAAAAACTTTTTCTTGCGTAACTCATGGTTTCCGAGAATAGGTATTGGCCCTTTAAAAAACGGGCCCCCTGGGTAAAAAGGTTTGGCCCGGGTTGCCCCAACAATTTTAAGGAACCCCACCAGGAAAACCTTAAAATGCCCAAACAAGTAATGGGTTTCCCTAAAATTGTTGGTGCAACCGGCCGTTGGATATCAATATTCATCAATTCTTAAATTAACGATTACGAATTGTCGTTATCGTAATCTCTGCAAAATTCTTAAATGTAATTCAATAAAACGGGGTTAAGGGCCCCTTTTAGGAATCAACGTAGCTGCATTTCTACAGCCTAGTGGGTTTTATTTTAAAAAAATTAAAAAAAATTGCTAGCGTATTTTTATAGCAAGTACAGAAAGATGTTTTGTTTTTTTAAATTATTTTAAAGTTCTTTTCATAAATCTTTTGAAAAAATTTTTAAAGAAAACTTTTTTTTTTTAAATGAAAAGGGATGGAATTTTTATATCTACAGGGTTATTTAAATTAGTGTCCGCCTTTGGGAATTTTCTTAGTCAAATACAAATTGTTTAAATGGGCAGACTACTTGGTGGCAATTTTAATGTTCTATAATATTAAAAATGAAAAAACAATTGATAATGGTGTTTTAAATAATATAATACAATAATTAATAATTTTATGTATTATATATATATATATATATATATATATATATATATATATATATATATATATATATATATATATATATTTTTAAATATATATATATATATAAAAATATATATATATATATATATATTTTTTTTTTTTTTTTTTTAAAGGGGTTCCCCCTTTAATTTTTTTTTGGGGGTTTGATATATGCCAAAAAATTTTAAAGGACGTGTCCAATTTTTCTGACGATTTCCGTTTCCCGGGGAATGACAACCCCTTTTGAATTTTAAAAAAACCCCCTTTGTTTTTTTCCTTTTCGATGAAAATGACATCCAAAAATAAATGACACCCTTTATGAAAATTTTTTGAATTTTTTTAAAAAATTTTTATTTTTTAAAAAACGAGTGCCTGACATCGTTAAAACAATCAATTTTAAGTCGCTAAAAAAATTTTTTTTATTATCGATTTTTTTATGTTTTTTCCAAAAGGAAAAAAGTTCCAAAAAATTTTTTTTTAGACATAACTAACTAATTTTTTAAATGGAACGATGGTGGCTCGTTATTTTAAAATGAGCATTTCTTTCTGAATTTTTTAATACCCTAAAATGTTTTTTTGATTAAATAACACAAAAAAAGCAAAGAAATAGGCATAGTAGTTGTTGTTAAAAAAATTAAAAAATTTTTTAAAACAATGCTTTGGAATTTTGTCATAGCTTAAATAAAAAAAAAGTAGTTTAAACAAATTTTAATTTTAAAAAAAGGGTTTTAAAAGATTTTTTTTAAAAGGAATTTTGATTTAAATACCTATAAATAAAATAATAATTGATAATAATAATATAAAAATTATTATTCTTATAAGCAACCACTACTATGCCTATATTTCTTTTTTTTAAAAAAAAACGTCTTTGCAAATACTTCCAAAAAGGTATTATTTATTTTCCTCGAAAAATACGTAGATTTTACGTTATTTGCCTTTGAAACTCTGAAATTTTGAGTTTGATGAATAACAGCTAACCTTTAACAAACCACAACTTGGTTTGCATTGGTCCCACAGCAATTACAAAAGACCATTTTATTTGTTTTTTTGAAAGTTACAATTTTTCATTTACAGTTTTTTTGGAAAAATGCATAATTATCTAGTTATTTCCAAAAAACGATTAAAAACGTTGATTTTATCGGGGGTAATATACCTTAGACGAGGATTTTTTCACTTTCGCGAATACTATTTGTTAAAACAAATTACTTAGAAACGAGTGTTCCAATTTTTCCACAGGAAAAATTAGATGGACAAGGGATATTTAGTAAGAATATTTCCTGAGTTAAATAAACATTTTATTTTATACAACATTTTTTTAATTAAAACAATAAAAACAATAATTAATAAGAACAATATAACATTCAAGCTAGGAAAGGTTATTACTTCAAACTCATTTTAAAATACAATTAATATAAAAATTACAATTATTGTAGGTTACAGGAGTATTGTTGGCCATATCGGTTAAATTGTTTTTAATTATGTTTGCAGTAGCACTATTCTCTATGTTGCTGTGAGGAGTGTTAAACGATTGATGGTGTTGGCTCGAAGAAGTGTCTATTTTCTGTCTTTTCAAGGGAGCTTCAAAGCTTGATGGTACATTATTTTGGACGGTTCTTAAAGCAGTAATGATATTGGAGTGTTGTTGACTGTCCATTTGTAGACACGGTTGGATAGACGCAGCTTTAGAATGCCCTGTGATTTTGATGAGTTGCTGCTCGCCAACACCGGCCTTTGCCAGATTAGTAACAGCAGTTGATCGCATAGAATGGGTTAGATATTTTAACTTCTGTCGTGTTCATACCTGTTTTTTGAGCTGCGTCTTTTGTCCATTTTGACAGTTCATTTCTTCCAACAGGAATTTTTTAAACCATTCAGTGCTACGATTGGATTACCATGGTGAATTTGGTGTCAAAAACAATCGATTTGTGTTATTTTAGAAGTTCGTTTGTTTAACAGGGATTTGTACAAAGTACCGGACAAAACTCAGGTTTGTTTGAATTAGGAACAAGCCACTTGCTATCGCACAGATTTTTTGCACCACCTTGTGCAGTTTTGCCGAAGACTGTGTTATACTCGATCCTTCCTGAAACAAGGGATACATAATTTGACTTAAATGTCAAAATATATTTTGTAGTGTGATTTTAAAGTAGATTCATGTAACTTTTAATTTTTTTGGAAAAGCAAAAGGAATTTTAGTGGTTATATATAGTTTTTGATTTTTTGATTTTTTTTTACAAAAATAGTACAGCTAGCAAATTTTGGATACTAAAAAAATGGCAAAACGTGATTTATACAAGGTATTGTATATATGTATATAAAAAATACATTAAAAAATTGCGAAAACAGATTTTACGCCAAGATAAAAAGTATAGTAGTTGTACATCAGTAGTACATCTTGTAGTAGTCGTTCATATTTAAAAAAGCTGAAGTTGTTTTCCTTTTTTCTTCATGTTTCTGGAGACTTCTCCTTTTCGCATTTCGAGCGTCTCTAGCTGGCTTAAAGGTAAGGTCATGGAATGGGTCAAACACGATATTAAATTCTTGAAAATATTTTCCTGCAGTTTTTTGGCAACGATAGTCCACATTACTTTTACACACAGATCTTTGTGGTCTTTCCATTAGCTGTACGCATGTTCCATGCCCAGTCCTTGAGGATTAAATTTAGCTCGCCTGTAGTTGTTGTCTGGGTAATTGGTAATTTTTTGCTTGGAAAAATTCCATAAATTGCTTCCAGATCGATGTGTAAGTTTTCTGACTATTTAGTGGAACACTATTTTCAACAGTCGCATTAATTTTACTTTCGGAAACATTTCCAAACCGATTCTATTTGAGTTTCAGTTGAAAAATTAATATACTTCGTTTCACGAGGGTTTGTACTTTCGTCATCAATTTTCTTACCTTTTTTAACAAATTAAAAAGATCAAAAACAGACTGAAACAAATTAATGACGTCAAAAAGGTTGGTCGTTTCTTAAAATCAACATGGCTGCCGTTCAGCAGCTGATTTTTAAAGCTACGATAATAATATCCTAAAATATGGGTTTAAATGAAATTATGTCATTTTTCAAACTTGTCAAAAAAATTGTTTTGTCAAAAGTAACGTCAGATTTTATTTTTATTTTCGTATTTTTATTGTGTAAAATGCCTCGACGGTATTCAGAAGGTGAACAAAATATGATTTTAAACCTTATTGACTATTTCACACAGGAGAGAGATGCAGGAATTAACCTGTTACCACTTACTGCAGTTTTAGAGGTAAGTAGATTTGTTTATTCTTGTGGTTTATTATTGGGGTAACAATTGCATATACGGTTTTCTGCTATTTTTGGATTTTATGAATTTTTTTAAATAAAATTACATTTAAGTGTCCTTTGGGATAGCAAATATACTACCGGAGAAGAGAAATTGTGTTTAATTTTTGTTTTTTCAACCAAATAAACTTACTGGATCTTGGAGTGAATTTGAGTGCTAGGGTAAAAACGTATAAATTGATAATTATTTAGTTAAACATAACACACAGAAACAAAAATCTATTGACAAAATACGCAGAAAATCGGGAAAAACAACTTTTAATTTAAATTTAAAAAATATAGGTTAGAAATAAATCTAATATCTGATAACACATTCTTTCTACATTGTCAAATTCAAAATAAGTATCAACAGTGTTGCCGGACTTAATAATTTTCGGCCATCAAATTTTGATATTCTGGTTCTGTCTAAAATATGTTGGGATAAATAAAAAGCTGCTTTGCTTACCAAAACTAACCATGACCGACTAGGGCTCTTGAATTTGTCTAAACAGTTGGTCATGGTTAATTTTGGTTAGTTAAAGCGGCTTTTTATTTTTCCCAATTATATTTCAGACGTGAAAATGCGGGAACGTATTCGAAAAGACTCTGATTTGGCAACACTGCACGCTGACGTTCCTTGTCATAATGGGGAGTTTTCACATTATATGGAGAAAATCAATGGTAATTTTAAATTTTCAAATTAAAATAAAAATTATTAAAACACATAATTTCTCTTCTCCGCTAGTATATTTGCAATCCCTAAGGACACTGGAATATGACTATATAAAAATTTTACCATATAATCCAAAAATAGAAGAAAACCGTATATGCAATAATTACCTTAAAATGTAATTTATGTCTATTTTTTTGCATGCTGTAGAGAGTAGCTGATGCCCTGGGAGTGGGCATTACCACCGTCAAAAAGATAAGTTCGCATGGGATCAGAAACAATAAGGATTATAAAGTAGCCACAACAACTGCAATTCATTGCTCTCGTGGACGCCCTCTTTATAAGATTCATGAGCACATCATTAGAAATAGAATTTACGCAGTGTTTGCTGCAAGTATTTTAAATAAACTTTATTTTATTAAATAAATTTAAAAAATTTTATTAAATAAATTTAAATAATGTACCTATTCATATTTTAAAAACTTAAACTTAGTAAGTGATAATGCTGGCACCACCGCATATTATAAGTTACGGCTATGGTATTTTCTGCTTCTTTAGTGTTCAAAAATCCAGTTAAACCTTATATAACATCCATATAAATAATTTGATTAAAGAAATTAAAAAAAAGGACGTAAACTAACAAATAAAATTACCAAAAAAGAGAGAACATGTGAAAAGAAAACGTTTGTTGCTAGCAGGGTATAAGATAGCACGGTACAAGAATATTATAAAAAATAAACCAATTTATAGACCGTCTTTTTTTTAGCCCGAAAACCGGAAAAAGTTTAAAATAACTGCAAATCGTTATATACTTGCTATATTCCAGGTATTAACTGCAAATTGTTATATATGTATTATATTCCAGGTATTTCTTTTTGGTTTCTATAAGGCTTAACACTGTTGGCTTTAAAAATGAAATCTTTCTAAAAATGTTATATTCTGATAATTACTTGTTCCATTATGCCGACTAAAACACCCATTTTCTAAAAAATCGGGGATTTCGATGGTCTTTCATTATGAGAAACAAAAAAATCAACAAAATTGAGACAAGAATAACGTTAAGTCTAAATATTTTTAGGCTGAGATAAAGCGAATCTTGAATCCGCCGATAACGCTGGTCCAATCGAATTTTTGATTTAAGCTTAGCTTTACCTTAATTCCGGGTTGCACAAAAGTTAATCAAGGTTTAGAATGTTTAACAAAACGTTATGTCACTCTTATTCAATGGTTTTAGTAGGCAACCTGTCAAAATCTGACATTTCGTTAAACATTCAAAGTACTAATCAGGCTTTCTGCAACCGGGTATAAGGAAATTAAAAATTTTATTAGAAAACAATTCTGAACGTGCTCTAAAGAGCGCTTTGAAACGTACTTTAATTAAAAATGTGAACAGCATTGAATTTATATGAATTAGCTACAGGTTTGTTCCAACAGCGCCAGAAACCAAAATGTCACCGAAGACACCTCATGCGCAGTGATTAAAATGCGTCCCAATTTAATCACTGCGCATGAGCGTGATCGTTCGGTGACGGTTTTTTGATGTGTTGGAACAAACCTTACGACAACCCTTTTTTCCAAGTCATGACGTCATTGATGACGTAAGTACAAACCCTCGTGAACGTTCTATAAATTCGTAAGCGTCTTTTGTGATCTTTGTTGTTGGTAACGGTACATAGCAACACAGCATAGAAACCATCAAGTATGTTTTTACAAGGCAACTTGTCAAACTTGCATGAAATTTTTTCGATTTTTTTTCCGGAAATACTGCTGACAGCTACGTTGACAGTTGTTAAGTAATTTTTCCGCTTAAAATTTATATTCGACATACCAATTCTTGACAGCGATAGGTCAAAATTAATAGGAAGGAAATAATCGACGAAAAACTCCGACTTTGGATCGCGAATAACTCGAAAAGTTTGCATGTTTCAAAAAAAAATACATAAAACATTTTTTGCTTAGAAATTATTTTTCTATCGATTTTTATGGTCAAAATATAAAAAAAAATCTACCCCAGAGACGGTTTGGCAAGCACCCCCAAGGTAAGGGCTCTTTCGGCGTTATATAGATTTTGATCCTTTGACTATTCGCTACCTACTGTCAAAATTCCAAGTCATTCTATGCATTTTAAAAAAATTGAAAGGCATAATGGTTCGTTTTCCGGACTAAAAGCAACCACAACTAACCACAAAAGTGAATAAATTGTTACTGCTTGTCCGCAACTTTATCTGACCTATTAAAATGTCAGTTGCTTAAAGGTCGTAAATTTTGACTCTCAACGTGCAGCCTTTATACTCCTCGTTTCATAAAAAAACCCTTCAAACTTTCCCTATTTGCCAACATTATTTAACTTTAAAAAAAGGCTCTTACTTCTTGACAAATGAATAGGACCGGCGTATTTATCTTCCTGTCTCTGTCTAATGCGTGTATAAATGAGGGGCATTTACGAAAGGTTACCTTTTGCGGCTCCCGATACTTTTCCAGGATTCGGATGGGTAATCAAAATTTGGCCGTAGAGGGTGTTTTTAAAAGGACGATATGTATACTTTGGAAGGTAAAAGTTGGGGTAGTTTTTTCTGGATGTTTTAGGCGGTTTGTAAGTGACGTTTTCACGAGGGCTTTTATTACGAAAAGATCGGTAGTTACCAGTGGTGTACCACAACGTTTGCCGTGGGGTTAGAGAGATAAAATTATCAAAAAACATAAAATCCCAATAGCATAAGATTTAATATCTTAATATACTTATTTAGAAATTAAAAAAAAAAAAATAGCATATACTTTGTGATCAATAAATTCCGCATTATATGGGATTTTTTTGTTAAGAGTTTTATTCGAAATTTGAGTTTAGCATCAATTTCTGCTTTGATTGAGACAAAAAGCAACCAAAAAAATGTAATTTCACATTATCTTTCAAATATTGGGTTATATATAGAAGTGGGACTCTACTGTTTTTTCGTCATAAAAAAATCGAAAAATAAATATATTTACAATTTTTTATGTTTTACTTGTCATCGGATTTATATAAAAAAAATTGTTTAAAACATCAAAAAAAAAAAAAAATATTTTCTCATTAAAAAAGTCAAAAATCAATTTTTTGAGTTTTGACTAAAGGTTTGAAGGTCATGCATTAATTTTTTATAATATTTCTAATTTTTTTTTGCGCATCAAAAATAGAATAATTTGATTTTTTTTAAATATAATAATTTTTAATTTTTTTTCAAAAAAATTTTTAATAAAAAAATTTAAATTTTAAAAAATATATATTCTGGTTATTTTTTTTTTAATTTTGTACTCGTCATCGAATTAATTTTTTTGTTTTTTTTTTTGAAATTTAAATTTGTAAAAATCGTAAAAATTAAGTTATCAAAGTTATCAAAAAAAGGAAAAATATATAAATATTGCAAAATTTAATCGGATGGCCCTTAAATTTCGGTCAAATGTCAAAATTTTGAATTTTTAATTGCAGAAATCATTACGAATCCGTGTTTGTTAATCATTAAACAATTTTTAACAGGATGTCAATTTTTCGATTTTTTAGGGCCAAAAAACAGTCGAGCGCCACTTCTATGTAATTACCAATTTTTTTTTTTTAATCCAAAAGTCGGGTTGTTTTAAAAATATAAAAAAGTTATAAAAAAACTTTATCTAAATGCAATTATTGGCTCACATGCAATATTTTAGATGTATAAGATAGTTTTGATTTATTGCCCATTTTTTTTAAATTGCACCACTGTTCCAAAATAAGACTCAACACAACCTACATAAATCTTCTAAGTTTTCAAGATTTTTTATTCCAGATATATTTTCTTTGAATTAGTGCTATAAAAAATGTGTGTTTTTCTACAAATTCCAAATTGTTTGCTTGCTTGCTATAATCAATTTGCTTGAACTCCTTCAGGATTTATTTCGCCAGCGTTTTTAAGTGATAATTTCCATAGTCTGGCTCTAAACCATAGGAAATTACTCAAACAATAACACCAAAATCCCTGCAATGCACGTTTAGATGCTCCCAGATGCTAACCAGTTTCTGTCAGAACCGTTTTTTGTCCTCATGAGTTTATACTTTTAGCCACCACCCGGCCAACAACACCACGTGTAATTCTAACTACTTCTAAACGGTAGTTGAATTTTTCCTTGATCCCCAAGAGTTAAGAACGCCCAATTTGGCTCCTCCAGCCACCTTTTCCTGAAAAACTGTGTAGTTTTCGACCGAACATCTACACTTGTCGAAGGTCAAACAGAAAATCTAAAAAAACCCAAATTTGGCTATTAAAATTTGTGAAGCAAAGTTTATTTGTTTTTGTCCCTGGTTATGTAGGTTGTGTCTTATTCTTATTAGTATTATTTTTGGTCTTATTTTGCAACAGTGGTGTAATTTACAAAAAATGAGCAAAAATTTAGAATTATCTTTGATACATTAATTTTGCATAAGAGCTAAAAATTGCCGTTTCAAATACTTTTTTCTATAGACTTTTTTGATAACTATCGATAATTTTCAAAAAGTATATGAAAGCAACACTTAAATCTAGGCTTCTGCTGTAATAGTTTTTTAAATTTGGGTTTAGTTTTTAATATTTCCTTGAGTAAAAGTTACCCTAAAATCGGTTATGTTTAGATACTATTTTCTCTTAACTGGACTCATATTTCAAAAATCCGTTACAGCAGAGGCATAGATTATTTCCTTACCTGTAAAATGATTAATTTATGTCATTTAAGTGAAAAATAGTTACCGAAAAACGTTATCTCCTGTAGGCTTGCAATCGGAAACAGCATTGCATCGATACACCGAATATGAAAGAACCTAAATAAAATATAATATTTTTAATGCGTCTATACGAAAATTGTGGTAGTGGTAGTTTGTTAGTCTCCGCCCTCCGTCTCCGCGTCCTTTCGCCCGACCCCTAAGGTGTAGCGTAAATGCACTCTTAAGAACCCGACTATTGGGTTTATTTTAAAATGGAATTAATATTTGACAGATCACGTGACTACTACCTTTTATGTTAATTTTTTTCTAAATTGAAGCAGAAATTAATGCCAAAGTCAAATTTCGAATAAAACGATTAACTACAAGCTGTCAATAGCACGAAGTGCCACTTTCATTCATCTCCTTACAGTTCATCTGAAGATGCCCTAAAATCCTTCAAAAATTACTTGAAAACTAATCAAAACCTTTTTTTTATAAGTATTTAACAATTATTTCTAGGCTGGTGTCATTTTATAGAATATAGAATATATATTGTGTTCTTCTAAGATGGGTTTTAATTTTTACTTTAAAATAACTAAAACCCATTTATCGTCATCTGTAGTGCAGTGTAATGCAATAGATAATATTTAAATAAAAATAACACAATTTATAGCAAAGACTAAAAACTACTTCATTATGTAGCACTAAAAGTAAACCTTAACGTAATCTGGAAATATTTGCACATAGTTTTTAGTTGGAGCCAAATGAAACTAGCTCCTAAATGAATTACCATATGATTAATTGCGATTATGATTATGATTATAATTGATTTTAATTGAAGTAATTATGTGGAATAAAATTAATTTATGAAATTCAGAATGCAATGAGTTACAAGACTGGATAAAAAGAATCGAGAGGGTAAGTCTGCTTTGAGATGTTTTGTAGGAAAGTAAAATTGCATTTTACTTGGAAATTTGTACTAAAGCATATTTACATATATGTTCTGTTATACTTAATAATGATATAAATGAAAAAAACTATTTTTTTCAATCTTTTAAATTTTCCTTTATTATTCTAAGCATATAAACTCGTTGATCAATTACTGGATTCCACAAGCTTCGCGCAGCGGTCTCCAAATCGGTGGTTTCGTTTGTTGGCCAAAAACCGGGCTGCCTGCCTTCATTGACCGCATTGTTTTAAACGGAGCCGAGTCGAGTTTTCCCGATCTAATTTACGATTGGGCGATTTTGGCTGCTTTCCGAAGCAGTGTAATCGCATGATCTAAGTCAACAGCTGCGAAGAGGAAAATTACGCATTTTTCAAGGTGTTTGTTTGTTATACGGTTATTATAGAACGGATTATATATGATTTTAGGAATTTATTTTTTGTTGGTGTATGTTTTTGTAATGTTAATTCGGAAACAGTGCATTTGTTGACAATTTTGTGAACGTTACCGATGGCAACTGTAGAGAGCGAGAGATGCTTCTCTACATTAAATAGAATAAAGACATTTATACGCAACACAATGGGGGACGGTAGACTCTGCGTTGGCCATGTTAAGTATTGAAAAGGCCTTTATAAATAATGTTGTAAATTACAATGAAGAAGTAATCAATCATTTTGCAAGTGCCAAAGACAGAAGGATTTAACTAAAATGTATAACTATTTAGGTAACTTAACTTACTCTTTTTTTATCATATAAATATGCTTATTTTTAACCTATAAGTTGCCGTCATACCTCTGGCATAGCGATATTACTTACTGTCGGGTGTGAGATTTTTTTAGAATATGTTGTGCAATTTTTCTGTTTAAACAGATGTCGATGCATATTATTTGTTATATTGTTATGTTTCTTAATAAATAGAAATATAATTCTTCAAATAAAATAATCTTGCTAAATCATTTATTTTTGAATTTTCTTCTTGTTTTTCTTTGGAGTAAACGTCTGTGTGAAATAAAATACCTAAAATTGTTTTTTTTTAACTAAAAATCAGTTAAGCCATATGCATTTGAAATTTTAACTAATGATCTCCCCGAAAGATTAACCGGTGCACTGCACCGCCTAGCCCTCCGATAGCTACGACTCTGTATTTGAACCCTCTTTTTAGCATGATCCAAAAAATTAAAAAAATGATTGGGTAACAGAATTTGCGATTAGTTATACGATGGGTCCGAGCATCTATGAAAGCCTTTAGGTTCGTTTATTATGCATTGAGTGATACAGCAATGAAATACTTAATATTAAAGCATTCATATTATATACGTACATAGAAAATTATGTAAAATATTAACAGATCTTTGATTTGATTAAAGTATTATTCTCCGGGGTATAATTCATGTCTGTACCTGCCATTCTCTATTCCGTTTCGATATGTAATTGCATGAATATTACACCTGAACCCTGTACAATTAAATCACTAATAAACGACTGTCAATATCATTAAACATAACACATATTTCGGTTAAATGTACGGCTACAATAAATTTATTTCATATATATCATGTATTAGCATTACCGATGTTTAAAATATTGTAAACAGGTTCTGCATTATCTTGTAAATTATGCAAAGCCCGTGTATGTGTATATATTTAGTTAAAATAGAGTGCTGGCATTTCTAAAATTAATTGTAGCATGTACTAGTTTTAGGTAGAAGAGTTGTATGGTAGGTATGTGTATTTCACCATACAGGGTGCTAGGAAAATGAGTGTTTCATTATAATAAAAACTACCGAGTTATCACTTGAAGACGGCTGGACATATATTACTAGCCGAAACGTTATCTTCTTTTTCTTCTTTTTCCCTGGAAGCCGTCTTGATTAACTACCGGAGGCAGCCAGCCTCTGGGCTTTTGTGCCTATCCCCAGCTTTATATCAATCCCCCATTAGTCTTGTTCCTTCTACAAGTCTTTATAACCCCGAGACTGTTGGTTGATATATTCCTGTGGGCTCATTTCCGGTGCCCAAATAATGCCTGTCTTTTTGATTCAATGCTTTACATTCGCAATGATATGGTAGGCTGTTTCTTCCCCTCGTCGCACATTCTGCAACTTGGTCCCCATTGTATGAGCCTTCTGTGGGTGTCCTCTTAGGTTATCATGCCCTGTTAGCAACCCATCTGTTAGCAAGTCTTTTCCACTTTGAGTAGTTCTTCCTTCGTTCTTTTGGATGGGCCTCTTATGAAGCTTTTTCCATGTCTTATTCTACTGAGGTTTTTTCAGTATTCTTTGTGTTTGTTTCGGATCCATTCCCTGGTTTGCCCTCGTGCTGTGGTTTTGGTCACTCCAAGAGCAGGTTCTGGCCCAAAGAATGGTGTGGATGATCCCTGTCTCGCCAGCTCGCCTTCTATCCCCAAATGTCCTGCTACCCACAAGAGAGTTACTCTGTTGCGTTCTCCCAGGACTTCCAGTTCTTTTTGTCAATCCCATGTCAGCTTGGACGTTACCTTGGGGTTTACTAGTACCCCTAGTGCCGCTTGGCTGTCTATTATTATGCAGATCCGCTTGTTTTTATAAGCCCTCCTGTTATTTTCTTTTGCACAGTGCAGTAAAGCATATATTTCCGTTTGAAATACAAAACTGTGTGTTCCTAGTGGAATGGAGAATTGTGAATTCCTCATTTCACTGTACACGCTCGCTCCAGTTCCCTGCTCGGTTTTGGAACCTCCGATACCAATGATGTCTCAACCGTGCCGGGGAGATCGGGTTGCTGCCACTCACTTCATCTGGAATTTTACCTCGAAGTTTTTGTTGAATGAGTATTGGGAAATTATCTGGTCTGTTCTCTCGTCCAGGATGTTGCCGCCAACCTGACTTTTTATGTTGTTGTGTCCCAAACTAGCGTAGACTCCAGTTGATTTCTGTTGCAGTCGGAAGTAGCTCATTATTGCCTCTCTCATCACTCCGAAACGTTATACTCTGTGTCCGGATAATTTTAGGATTGTGTAGGAAAGGCCTAAAAACCCTACTTTGTCATAGAAAAGAAAATAAAAAGTGCCTCCTAAGAAAGATGCAGGGCCCTAAACAGGTACCTAGAGAATCACTTTTTGACTCCAACTTTTAAACCGACTTGTATAGTTCAGTGAAATAATATTTTCTTTTAATCATGGGGACCCAACTGCAGCCATGGAAACCCTACTAAGCCTCCCCCCTCTTGGTATAATTATTAAGGCGGAGGCGAGGATTGGGGCATACGGGCTGAAATGCAACGGCAACTGGTGCTCTGGGCCTGCCCTAGGACACATCAGAATAACGAGCAGTATCACAAACCCAATATTTGAGATGAGCAGTGATATAATGCCAAAACAGATAAATACACACAGACCATACAAAACCCAGCTTACCTGGGGCGGTAGTGAGCGATCTCCTGGTCAGTCTCGGAATTTGGTTTGGTATACCGATGGATCCAAGACTGACAATGGAGCCGGCGCAGGAATACATGGTATGACCCCCAGGTTTAATGCTTATGCTTCCCTGGGGAAATATGCCACTATTTTCCAGGCGGAAATATATGCCATTGAACTTTGTCTGCGAGAGAACTTGAGGAGGAGATATAAGGGCAGGGACATTACTATCTACTACATAAAAGCTTTGGCATCTCAACAAGTCAACTCAAGGTTGGTTTGGAACTGTCTGCAATGCCTCCTAAACCTGGCTAACCACAACAAAGTTACACTTTCCTGGGTGCCAGGACACAGGGGAATACAGGGCAATGAAAATGCAGACTCCCTGGCCAGGCGAGGCTCCGCAGCAATGTTTGTGGGTCCTGAACCTGTTTTTGGAATACCAAAAGCCTCGGTTCGTGGCTACATGACTCGGTGGATTCAAACACAACATCAGTCATACTGGAACCACATTCAAGGCAAAATCACAGTAAATCAATGTTGGACTCACCATCGAAAGCATTGACAAGTGAATTACTAAAACTAAATAGGAATCAGATTAGAATAGTGACAGGATTAATAACCGGACACTGCACCCTAAGAAAACTATGCACACTATGGGCATCTAAGAGAAGAACCCATTTGCAGACTATGTGACGAAGAGGAAGAGACAGCCTCTCACATCATATATGAGTGCCCTGCACTTACATACTGGAGAACAAATCAAAACCTCATGGTGGACACTAACCACCAGGAGGCTGGAGACCAGAAAAGAACAGTAAATAGGGCTACTACACCTGTCTAAGGTGTCAAACCTTTTTAACTGAAACAAATACACAAGAGATACAAGAAGCCCTGTAGGCTGCAGTGTCGAGGCGGACAAAACCTCAACTTGTGTATTTAGTTTATCAATCAATCAATCAATCAACTCATGGGGACACATATTACTACACTAAGATAGATATTTTACATCTTCAGGGTTTTTCATATGATTTTATTAAATAATTTTAAATATTCTATGATAGTTTTGTTTAAAAACCACCCATGTTATGCAAAAAAAAAATCAGTGAATGTAAAGTTAGTTTGAATGTCGATATCTCAAAAACAAAACGTTGCCAAAAAAACTGATTTAGATAAGTCCTCTTGCACTGCCTTAAGATAAAAATCGTAAGAAATTATTATTTTTTTAATTTTACGATATTAGATATTGCACTTTTAGAATATTGCTCGGTATATAAAGGTTTAACTCAGTGCAAAAAAGAGGCTCTTTGCTCGCTGTTGTATAATCCACCTGTTTAAATAGAAATCAGGACTATTCTCCGTAGAAACAAATTATACCCTTTTATCAATTCCCTGTCCGTGGGGGTAAAACACAGAACAATAGGTAAAATCACCAAAACGGGGTATTATCCTTGGCCATGGGACCATGAGCTTCTATGAATGAGTTTAATTCCATACAGAGACGGTATAAGAGGAAAGGATAGAGCTGCTTGAAAAATCAATAAATGCTTTAACTAATGTAAATTGTTCAAATGTAAAACAAATTTAGAAAAGTTATTTACCCAGAACTTTTTAATCAAAATTCCACGATAAAATACAAAAAACGAAATTATCATTTTTAAAAACCCATTAAATTATATTTATACGGAGAAATAAAAAAATGCAATGTATTTTTAAAATTTTATTCTTACATGTATAGCAGCCAATAGCTAATAAATGATTAGGTGTGTAGCCAAATTAAATAATCAATAACAGAATTAAGTTTAATAATATGTTGAAGACCCTCATTTTGCATTCTTCTGGTGCGATGGACTATATCCTCCTAGGTTTTTTCATTCCACCCTGCCATCGGCTTACTCTGAACTGCAACCCAACAGGAGCAAATTTAAGGTTTTACCCTGTAAACTGACTATTGCTAAATGAGACACTAAATTATCCCAAATATATTTAAGCTTAATTCTTACAAGAAAGATGTGAGAAAATGTAACAAACTTCACTCCAACAAATTGACAAAATTAAATCGGAACGAAATTTCCAGAGTCTATGAGGCTTAAGTCTATCTACATTACATCACAATTGAGAATATTTTTCTTTTACTATAAAGTTAGAGAAGTCAAAAGACCAAATTAGATATTATTTACAGTTTCTTTTTAGGGACACCCGGTATATATTCTTTGAAGAAATGTCTTATCAAAAAGTCTGCCGACCGACCTTCTGCTTTGGGACAGTCCTTTTTATTACTTTATTTTTCCTTTGCACCTTACGCATATGTCGAATTAAATTTGACGGGGAAATACTTTAATTACTTTACTTTATTACAGAAAAAAAAGCAGTAATTTATACTACCACAAGACTTGACACTCTCGTTGATTACTCGGTTACAAGAAGAAAAAAAAAAGGTAGTAATTTTACTACCATGGAAACTGACGTTCCATCAGATATTTAGAAAGAACACTTAGGAACTCTGCTCGAAAGTGTGAGAAGAAGTCTTCCGCGTTTTCCGAGCGAAAAATCGAAGTCCGGCAGAAGTGCTTACTCTTTTTGTTTACGCCTTATCTTAATACACGTTGTGCTTTTCTGACCCACGTGACCACTGTACGACTAATTTCATTGGTTGTTTTTTTTGCGCCAAGAGAGTTGACGGCTTTCGAAGTATCACTGCACGAACCCGCTATGACGTTGTTTGCTTACATCAATTTTTGAGAGCATCAAAGTTGTAGCCGTCAACTCCTCGGGTGTTTGAATTAAGATTCGTTTGTTTACTTTCGATATTTTTAGATTGGAAGCAGGTTTCCGAGAAATAATTGTCTGCTTCAATGTGTGGAATTTGATAGAGAGCTGTTGTCACGTTTATTAAGGAAATTATTGTTTAATTTTAGATTCTTAATATTTTATTAAGAATAAAAAGGAAGGTTAACCAGCTTTAGCTAACTGGGCTATTGAAAAATAGTTTCCAAGTTGCAAGAAGTGTTTCTGCAACAGTATAAAAGACGTGTTTTAAGTTTAATGATCTGCAACCTAGAATATTCGGCACATCTATAGAAGAAAAATCAGGATTTTGGTGGGACCCATAAAGTCTACGTTTGCTCTAGCCAGATGTGGTCTGGTGTTGTCTGCTTAAAAGTAAGATTTTTTTATCATCTTAGAATATGTGGTTTCAGTTATTCCTGAATGGATCAACATGTTACAGTTGATAAAAAACTAGAGGTATCCTGCTACCATATCCGATGGCAACCCTTAATATTGTGGATTTTGGCGATTCTGACGATTTTTCGACCTTCCCTTCTCGCTTAAGGAGTTGTCGTGATCTTTGGCTCGACACTTTTCATTGTATTAGCTTGTGTATTATTGGATATATATTCTATTGGAGAAACATGTTTTACTTACAATTTTACATTATTTCTTATTCAAGCCTTAGTTTATAACATGTGTCAATCCGCAAGCTCTAAAACCGGCTCTGTATGATTCTACATTTCATCGCTGTGCCGTAACGACTGAAACAAAGTCAGTCGTAATGCATCTGGCGTGTTTCGCGCCATGGGGGATGCACACCCCCCTTAATGCTTTCAAAATTTGGCAATTTCGGGGTGACCCAAAGATTTTGTACGCGTTGTTACGAGAGATTTGTCAGTGGGTGTTGGTATTATTTTGTTACGTTTTTGTGCCTAAATGATTAGATTACAATATGATATCTATAATTTTTTTTATATCCCGAAAAAACAATATTGTTATGTAAATACTTCAATATGTTTGGTTTTGTTGGCATTGAAGCTACCTGTTGTAACCTTCCACAGCAGAAGGTGTTTTCCTAAAAAAATACATTTTGCTATTTTGCTTTATATAAATAGTGTTGCAAAAACACGTCCTGGAAGAACGCAAACCAGGACAATCGGGAATAGAGGGCAACAAAAAAGCGGATGAGCTAGCGAGACCTGGATCATCCACACCATGCTTTAGACCAGAACCTGCCCTTGGAGTGAACAAAACCTCAGCACAAGGGCAAACCAGGGAGTTGATCCGAAACAAACACGAGGAATACTGGGAAAACTTCAGTAGAGTAAGACATGGAAAAAGCTTCATAAGGGGCCCATCCTAAAGAACGAAGGAAAAACTACTAAGACAAAGTAGGAAAAGACTTCGCATAACAGTAGGGTTGCTAACAGGGCCCGATAACCTAAGAGGACACCTACACAAAATAGGCTCATACAATGGGGACCCAAGTTGCAGAATGTGCGACGAGGGGGAAGAAACAGCCTACCACATACTATGTGAATATGAAGCGTTAAATTACAAAAGACAGGCATTATTTGGGCAACCGAAAATGAGCCCACAGGAATGTATCAACCAACCAATCTCGGGGTTATACAGACTTGTAGAAGGAACAAGACTAATGGGAGGATTGGTATAAAAGACAATGGGAGATTAGGCACAAAAAGCTCAAGAAGCTGCGCTGCCTCCGCTAGTGAAAGACGGCTCCCAGGAAGAAGAAGAAGAAGAAGAACCTCCGACAACATGAATGCTATTTTTCCATAGCCATAAGCACGCTAATATCCCTTTCCAAATCTTTATTAAATAATAAAAATCTAATTAAAAGCAGCCAAATTCCTAACGAATCGTGACAACACCGCTTTACTAAGTATAAATTCAAATCATTCTTTAAAATTCCTCTCTAACAATCTAAAAATAGCGCATCGGAATGCAACGAGCGCTGCTTAAATTTGTGATGACGTAATGCCTTAAATGAGAGCTAAGATTGACGCATCAAAAAGCATAGGGGAAGAGCTTCGAGAAAGCGAGATAGATGATCGCCAGGCGAAAGGATGGCAGTAGGACAATTGCCGTAAACAGTAAAGCTTTTGTCTGAAGGCTCTCTAGCATTTTCGGGCAAATCTCCGTAATGTATTCTTAAATATTTCATAAAAAAATAACAGTTTTCTTCGTGTTAGCGCAACAAAGTGTATATATCTCAGCTAACAAAGCTACTCTAAATAATTCTCTGTGTCAATTTTAAATTGACATGTTCTACATAAAGTTCAAAGGTAAAGTACTGTACCAGGGCAGTATTTAGCTAAAGTAGTGTTTATAAAACCGATTTAGTGAATGGTATGTTAGAGGAATAGCTGAATAGTCAAGATAACATCAAAAATTTTTAATAATAAAATTTGTCAATAATATGTACCGCGTGTCACAGGAGTGACAAGTGATACGGGGTGTCCCAAAAAAATGTTAATAATTTCTAAATTTGACTTCAAACATTCTAACATCTCAAGTGCTATAAAATAATTTCTAATTGTGTAGTAACATCGCCTTATAGACGCCGCCGTCGGAGAGCGATTCTGGTTTTAGTAATGAGTCAGTAAGTCAGTTAATCATTTAATCAGTCAGTCCGTAGTTAAAGAGGCAAAATTTAAAATCAAATTAAAAAAAAGTTTCCAAAATTGTAATATCTGGACTATTAGGTGGCCATCTAATAGTGCCATAACGTCCAATCCACTGATTGTATCGGCGATACTGCACAACTTAACGAACAGCATGGGGCGGCGCTCCGTCTTGTTGCCAAATTATCTTTCAATACGTTTCGAGTGGCAATTCTTCTAAAATGTCCTCAATAACATTTTTAAGAAGATTGAGATATCTTTCTCCAGTTAAGGATCCCTCATAGAATATTGGCCCGACAATTCTATTGTTAAGCACACCACACCAGACATGAAGAGAAGACCTCCCTTGGTATTTAATCTCTTGAAATTTCCTGGGATTTTGTCTTGCCCAGCTGTGCGTATTGCGTCGGTTAAACATTCCCGATGACTTTATCCGTAGAATCGTAAGAATCGTTTGAAACAGGGTAGGATCGTTATCTTGTTCATGGATTAAAATTTGGGAAACAAATTGAAAGCGAAGTTTCTTTTGCTCACGTGTTAAATGCTGCACTGAAAAAACGTCATATGGAAGATACTTAAAATATTTCAGTGTTCTCTAAACCTTCGCATAGGTTACTCTTGTTCTTGCAGAGCCATACCTCAAGTCTCTAACTGCATCAGTAATTAACTTTATGGGATACAAAGTAAAATAATTTAGAATAGCTCGATCCCGGTTTTTTTTTCTCATTGTAGTCCTTTTTCTAATATGTAAAGATTTTGTTTCTTCGAATAAGACCAGACAGACAGTTTTAAAATCGTTTTTAGTGATATATTTCGGTAGAAATTTGCAACATATCTTCGTTGTGTTTCCCTGGCATTTTCTCTACATTTATAATAGAGAATTATAATTTAAAACCGTTCTTCTGATGAAAACCTTATTTTAAAACTACTTCAAAAAGTAATAAACGTATTTTTAAAATTCTTTACTTTGACAAATAAGCACCTGTGACCTGTGGCAGCCAGGTTTTTTCAGGTGAAACTATCCTTATAGTATCATGCAGTTTTTGGACAATTGCAGCAAAACCGCAGAAAATAAACCCAGCAACCCCTATATCACCGAATTCATGGTAAAAATCTCTATCTTTTGGTATAAAAATATACGGGGTATTCCATTTAAAAAATACGTCATTCGTGCTGTAACTCTTTTGTTTTTGTTGAAAAGGTTTTTCTGATTAGATTATTGAATTCTACGGAAAAAAATACACGAAATGACTATATTCGTTTTTTTTTTACAGGGAAGTTCAAAAATAAAACCCTGCTTACTTTAAAATGAATAACCCTGTAATATTAATTTCTTCGTGTTAACGCAACAAAGTGTACATTTCTCAGCTAGTAAAGCTACTCTTAATAATTATCTGTGTCAATTTTAAATTAACATATTCTACATAAAGTTCAATAGTAAAATTAGGTGTAATGGAAGTGAAATGAAGAACTGTACCAGGGCAGTTTTTAGCTGAAGTAGTGTTTATAGAAGCGATTTAGTAAATGGTATGTTAGAGGAATAGCTGAATAGTCAAGGTAACATCAAAACTTTTTAATAATATAGTTTGTCAATAATTTGTACCGCGTGTCACAGGAGTGACAAGTGATACGGGGTGACTCAAAAAAAATTAATAGTTTTTAAATTTGACTTCAAACATTTTAACTTCTCTATTGCTATAAAATAATTTCTAAATGTGTCGTAACATCGCTTCATAGACGCCGCCGTCGGAGGGCGATTCGGATTTTAGTAACGAGCCAATGAGTCAGTTAATCATTTAATTAGTCAGTCCGTAGAAAAATGGGCGAATTTTAAAATCAAATATTTCAGAAACCACTTAACAAAAATTTCTCAATTTTTTTGCAGGTAATGAGAATGCTTATGGGAATTTAATTACAAATTTCATACCTTTATGTGAAACATAAACAAAGTTATGATAGGGGGAAAACACGCTAAAATATTTCGGGTAATATACATACATCGTGCGTCAGGCCGGGGCTTGGCCTGGAGCACTCCGTGCGCAAGAAGGTTTTTTTTACATTTATGTTTTTGGTCATATTTTAACTACCGAATTTTGCTTAAGAGTGCATTTACGTTACACCTTAGAGGTCGGGCGAAAGGACGCGGAGACGGTGGGCGGAGACTAACAAACTCCCACTACCACAATTTTCGTATAGCCGCAGTAAAAATATTATATTTTATTTAGGTTCTTCCAAATTCGGTGTATCGATGCGATGTTGTTTCCGATTGCAAGCCTACAGGAGATAACGTTTTTCGGTAATTATTTTTCACTTAAATGACATAAATTATACACCATTTTAAAGGTAAGGAAATGATCTGTGCCTCTGTTGTAACGGATTTTTGAAATATGAATCAAGTTTAGAGAAAATAGTACCTAAACACAACCGATTTTAAGGTGACTTTCACTCAAGGAAATATTAAAAACTAAATCCAAATTTAAAAAACTATTACAGCAGAAGCCTAGATTTAAGTGCTGGCTTTCATATAGTTTTTGAAAATTATCGATAACTTATACCGTTTTTGAGAAAAACATTATGCCCCAAACCCCAAATTGGATCCAATTTTCGCGGCGCGAATGGACTCTTAATACTGGAAATGTAATTTATATTAGCCAGAAAATTTGGGAAGTTTTTTTTTTTTTCAATTATTTTTCTATTGCCGCAACAACAAAATAAAAAATAGCCAAATCCCTTAAACAACAATATATTCGAAGTTTAAAAACCGACATATTAATCAATCCATCCACACAAACAATTATATTTCGCCAAATGCTCATCATTTGAAAATAACCGCAATATTCGTTTATGTTTGTTTTTTCTGGAATAAAACCGAGCCCGGCTCAAACTGAACAAACATATATCGATATGCATATATATTGCAGTATTGTAAAATCTTCCCCCCTCGAGCCGCTTCGGTCCCCACGGCGGACCGCAGAAAAATACACAGGCTTTAATTAATTGATATAACTGGCCTGTCAATAGAACAGTTCGGGATGTTTGTATTACCCCTGTATACGGGGGTACGTTGCAAACGTATCCTGAAAAGTAAAGGTGAATTATTGTATGGTGTTCTTCATTTCTTAAATGATGATGATGGTTTTTTATTTTTTGGACAAAAGATTTATTTTGTTTTTTACTAACCGCTATTACAGCGACATATTCCGAAAATTAACCAATCGCCCGCTAGAGGGTAGGTAGGTAGGTTTAAAGTGAGTGGACTTTTTACGCCCTCCACTGCGACCGCTCGGTCTATTGTGGCTCACACCTTTTTATATTTCTCCCAATAGGAACGGACTTCTAATGAATCCGATACCAGATTGGGAGAGAGGTCTTACATCTCCTATTACTCGTGTCGCTACCGGACACGAGCACAATGTGTTCTGATGTGTTCTGGTGTCCCTGTCTCCTGGAGAGTATGACGAGCAGACGATTAGATCCATCATGCCGGATAAAATCCTAGAATTTATTACCATGTTTGGAATTCCAGAAAGCATACTTTCTGACCAAGGATCCGATTTCTGTTCCGATATCATAAAGGAACTAAACCGATTATTCAAAATAAAACATATTTTCTCAAGTCCCTATCACCCACAAACTAACGGTGCCCTAGAAAGAAGCCATCATACCCTAAAGGAATATCTTAAGCACTATATCAGTGAAACACAATCAAATTGGGACGAATACGTTCAATTAGCAATGTTTACGTACAATACCCACATTCACAGATCGACAAATTTCACACCTTTCGAATTAGTCTTTGCCCACAAAGCAAATATCCCGAAATGTCTAACCGAATCACCCGAGTTTCGATACTCTTATGAAGATTATTATACTCATTTAAAGTATAAACTAAACAAATCTTATGAGATCGCAAAAGAAAACCTTATAAAATCAAAAGAAAAATCCAAACAATACTATGACCGTAACATTAGGGAATTAAATTTTAAAGTTGACGATCTAGTCTATATTCAAAATAAAGTAATAAAACCTGGTCTTAGTAAAAAACTTAGTGCTAACTTCAAAGGCCCATATAAAATAACCAAAGTTAATAACAACAATACCGTTGAAGTTCAAATAAAACCAAACAAAAGAACAACTTATCACACCAACTTATTGAAACCTTTTGTTTCAGGTGACGATGAGAACCCATAAATCTATTTTCTACCTATCCTTTCTTCTATATTTTATGACCCTCTCACCCTCTCCAGTCAATTCTAAAGAAAACAATAATTATGTAATCACTCCACTTGAGAATACAGCAGGTATATTTTACCATAATCTAGGCTATGCTAAACTACACACAGACAACTTTGCCCTAATCTCTTATACAAACATTTCCTTTCTAAATAAAAGAATTAACTTCGTTAAATCAGTTTATGAGAATACTTTGATACTGTGTTCCAAAATGCCCGAAATAGGATCTTGTCAAGAACCTTTAAAATTAATAAAAATTCAAATACCTCAGTTAGAGTCAAAATTTGAAACAATTGTTCACCTCGTTGGTCATAACACTGAAGTATTAAAAAGAAAACGACGCGGACTTTTTAATGGTGTTTCCTATGCGTTCAATTGGCTCTTTGGCACTCCAGACGCAGCTGATGCCAAATATTATTCCGAATCGATAAAAAATTTATTTACACAAAATCACGATATTCAATCTTTAATGAGACAGCAAATTCATATCATTTCAGATGCCATTCAAAGTTATAATTCTTCTGCCCAACTGCTCAAAAGCAACGAGAAAAAGCTCAATTTCAACATTATGCATGCCGGTCTAGTGACGGTCTTGTTACAGGAACCAAATGTTCTTTCTAAGGCCGCATTTCCGGCCTTATCTTAAGAAAACAGTCCTATCCGCTTTCTGTTTAAAGCCAGGGAACCCTTTTTCCTAGAAAGGCGGTTCTGTCCGCCTTCTGTTTGGATTAAGGGAACCCTTACTAAGGACCTGTTTGTTCGGGATGGATTAGCCCTTCTCCGTGAAACAGGCGCCGGTGACTTCGGGGGCACCTTACGAAACAGATTCACCCGTTTCGGTCGGCGCACCTTTGTCTGCTTGTGACCTTGAGTGGCACCTCTCGAAACGGATTTATCCGTTTCGTTCAGCGCACCTTTGTCACTTTTTTTCTATGAAAGCGGTTATGTCCGCTTTCTGTTTGGAGCTAGGGAAGTAATAGTCCACCACGGCAGAGCTCCGCATTACCGCAGTAAGGCTAAATACTCTGAGAGGTCGCCCTGTATCTCAGAGGCACCGTTGGAGGCACCTGTTTAAGGCACAGGGTGTCATACACTCATCAGCACGGTATGCTAACACCTTGAGTTAAGCCTTGTGTTCATCTTAGCTTCGGATCCCGGTCCATACGATGGCAACAAGAGTTGCCAATAACCAGCAACTCTAGCGCATGTTTCAAAAGATCTTACTGGGCCCAACCACAACGACGATGTGTGAACACAGCGGTTGGGCCGCTAGAGGGACTTGTGTCGTTATTGTGCTTTGGCAATTTGCAATATCTCTGTTTCCTAACAGAGTTAAATTTTGACTTTACTGAATGTACGTTATTTAATTTTAATGTCTATTAAAGTACTAAAAGTTAATAAGGAATTTCTTACAGCGTTTTTATAAAACTTCATTTGAAAATGAATATTCAAAAATTAAGAAGGTATGAAACCTTTTTTTTGACGGCAATCTCAATTAGACTCAGTCTTGAAGGAGTATTCTTCTTCTCTTTCCTGGGAGCCGTCTTGATTCACTACCGGAGGCAACGCAGCTTCTTGGGCTTTTTGTGCCTTATCTCCCATTATCTTTTATACCAATCCTCCCATTAGTCTTCTTCCTTCTACAGTCTGTATAACCCCGAGACTAGTTGGTTGATATATTCCTGTGGGCTCATTTTCGGTTGCCCAAATAATGCCTGTTTTTTGTGATTCAATGCTTTACATTCACACAGTATGTGGTAGGCTGTTTCTTCCCTCTCGCCGCACATTCTGCAACTTGGGTCCCCAATGTATGAGCCTATCTTGTATAGGTGTACTCTTAGGTTATCGTGCCCTGTTAGCAACCCTACTGTTATGCGAAGTCTTTTCCTACTTTGTCTGAATAGCTTTTCCTTTCTTTTTTTGAATGGGACCCTTATGAAGCTTTTTTCATGTCTTACTCTAATGAGGTTTTCCCAGTACTTTTGTTAAAATTATATACTTATTGCAGTTTAAATAAAAATCCAAATTCTGGTTTATTTTTGAACTGTCCTCGTACATTGTAGCAGGAAAGCTGCGAAAAGTTGCGAAGTTATGTACGTCCGTGTTCGCACGTCAACGCACCGACGATCCTGACACACGCTCGTGAATTGAATTTCGCAAAAGTTCTGTGTCAATGAACGATGGTCGTTTGCATCTTTTCGTGCGACTGGCATTCGCCTAAATTCGTCTTAACTCGCATTTTTCGCAGTTTGCAGATTTCCGATTCCAGTGAACGACTAGCCTAATTGTTTTGAATATCAGAGAAGCTTATAGATTATGATTCTGCATGTTTCATTTTTTTTAAACCCTTATCTTAGATATTAAATAAAACAATTGAACAAATACGACCTGAGGCCAGGCAAATAATCGAATAGTAAATAATTTTCATTATTTAAATTTTGCGACCGAGACATACCGGGTCGATCGTGAAGGGAGCATCCAGCAGCGAAGGAGATGCAGAGACGGGGTGTAGGCATCGGGCGCGTTGCCCCCTCCACGGTCGACTCAGTACGTGACAGTCGCGAATTTTCGCTCGACGCGCTAGGTTCACAAGCATTTTTAACAATGTTCTTCAAACTTATATGAAAATGTGAGATATACAATTTGTAGCTTTTAATCTCAACTTTAAAAAGCCGTTTTAAAAATTCAAATCGGACCATTTGTCTAATATTCACGGCACTTGCAAGATAAGGGCCTAATTTGTTTATAGTGCGATTGAATAAAAACTATTAAGGTTAGATAGAGTAAGTGTGTATGATAATTTTCAAAGTTGATATTTGTGCCATATTTATAAATAAAGTATATGTGTTGAGGAAGTCCTATTTTAATCCAGTAAACAAATGGGTATTCTCTATAGGTTTGTCTCATTACAATTTTATATATTCTTTATTAACCAGAATATTACAATTTTTTTAAAAAATTGTTTATATTACACACTTTCCCCGTTAAATGGGGTAAATGTGTAAACAAGTCAAATTTTGTTATAAAAATATACTAGATAAACTCAGGGAAAAGTGTGTAAAAGTATAATTATGCATCTTTCAATCGATGTTTATTTTTTTTTATTATACCTTTTTTTAACTAAAGTTACAAACTTTTTAATTTAAAAAACCACAGTCTATTAGAAACCCCCTATAACTAAACATGTATTTTAATCAAACTTAAAAGCTAAATTGACTATGTTAAACGTAAAAACTATTTGAAATAAGTTACTCAACATTATAGTTGGCAAAAGAAAGTCCAAATCGATGTGAACCCCTTTTAGTAATATCTGGTTTTGGAAGAACCATAAGAATGTCCTGATTGCTAATAAAAGCACACTCTGGAGGATCTGCCCAAACAAAAGAATTTAAAGCAACTGGATCTAATGAACGTACTTTTCTTGTGAATTTTACTTCTACTTCATCATCTTTCTTGTTTACTGAGATTATTTTGCCAATGTAATGTTTACGAGATTTTTTTCCAGCACAAACAACGAGCACCCAATCATTAACATCTGCGGCTGTATTTTCTTTGTTCAATTCATTCATATATTCCGTTAACTCTTGTTCATCTCTAAATTCTTCTTCCATGTCATCATCACTTCATCAAATTTCTTTTTCTTTGAAGATTTATTAGCATGTTGTTCTTGTAGACGTTTTACAACTTCTGGAGTGGTTATTATTTCGGCTCCACTAGCAACTTTCTTTCTAGACGTTTTTGTATCTCTTTCTTTATTTTGTTTTACCGTTTCTACTAGCAACTCTTCAAATGAGATAGTTTGCTTAAGAATGCCTGATCCGGATGGTTGCTGGCTCTCATTTTCATCAAAAGTTTTTCCTGGTTCATTATTTTCAGATTCATGTATGCCATTGAAATTTTTCGTATAAGTTTCACATCGTTTTAGTGCTAGCGGGTCATACTGATTTGTGGATATAACTTTGGAGTTAAATGGAAAAATTCCACCTTTTTTAAAACCACTGATGATTATATCCGTATTTGTTTCGGACCATATTTTTCCTATCAACCTACTAAAGTGCTTTTTGGGAATGTGTTTACCCTGATTAAGTTCTTGATCCCACCTTGACTTTAGTGAACAAAAAACTCACAAATCTAGAGGTTGCAATAAGTGACTCGAGTGTGGAGGTAATTTTAATATGGTCACATTATTACGAACCGCACATGCAATTAGTCGTTCATCTACATGGGAAACATGACCGTCGTAAATTAGCAATACAGGTCTAGCATCACCTACTTCTTTTAAAAAGCATTTTTCAAAATAGTTTAAAAAAACCGAGAATTCCATCCATCCATTGGACGTGGCTGCATACATAGTACCTGGAAAATCAAGACCTTCTGGAGCATCCCACTCGTTCCAAATATTTTTGCCCTTGAATATTATTAAAGGAGGCTTTATGTCCTGCGGCATTAACTGCCATCAAAACTGTTATATTTTCCCGTCCGGGACCTGCTGTGGTTCGTGAGGCAGCGACCCCCCTACTTCCAACAACTTTTGTTTTAGAAGGGTCTAAACAAAACCCTGATTCATCCAGATTCCAAATCAAGTGAGGTTTATCGCGTAAGTTCAGGTCCTCCAAAGTTTTTTCTGGCAACTCAAAATATCCGTTTATAATAAATGGATCCATACTTTTCTTGCGAGAAAATTCAATTGATTGGGGCTTTTAAGTGACAACTGATGTCGTTTTGTGAACCCCAAAAACCAATCCTCCCCAGGTTCTCCATTTTTGAAAGGTGTTTTTAGTCTATTACGCTTAACATAGTCACCAACAATTCGTAGTACTTCGGTCCGGCATAGTCCCCATCCCCATTTCTCCATAGTTTTGATACCATCTGCCAATTTTTTTTTCCTTCTGGTGGTATAACTGTGCTTCTTCCCTGTGTGGAACTTTTTTTTCCTCTTAGACCCCTTAAGTGATAGTTTAGTGTCATCATCGGAATGCTGTATTTTTTACTTGCCTTATAGGCGCTAATTCTTCCACACTTAACCTCTTCCATTGCTCGGTTCAAATCTTCCTTAGAGTATGATTTTCCCCTGTTACTTTTTCTTACGTAAACCCTTCCCATTTTATTTGTTTAAATTTGTTGAGACACAAATTACCTAAAGAGAAAACATTTTACGTAACAGGGAAAGTGTGTAATAAGACCGGGGGGGAAGTGTGTAATAGTACACACTTGACCGTTAAAATTATTACACACTTGTCCTGTATTATATTTTTACAGGTTAAGTGTGTACTAGCCGAAAATATGGTCAAAAAATTAATTTTGGCTAAAAATAAATCCAGCTGGTTAAAATTAGGTTCTTTCTTACCTTACTAGTTAATAAACATTATTAAAATAACAACTCAAATCATCAATGATAACGGATTCAAAAAGCAGCAACCAACTATGCGTCTTCACTGTAACAGAACATTCGAGAAAATGGTAAATTTTTGACAAAACTATAGATACCTGCCACTCACTGCTATGTTACATTTAAAGTATATGGATTTTTACCTATAAATTTCTAGATGGCAGTAGCTGGCAATTAGAAATATTAAAATAATTTTAACGTTACACACTTACCCCAAATACACACTTACCCCATCTGACCTTAATGCGACAATTTTCATCTTTCGGCAGCTCAAATTGTATGTTATTGACTATCATTTTTCGAAAAATCAGCTTTTAATATTGAAAATTAACGGAGATACGAATTTTTGAAAAAAAAAAAGGTCTGTGTTAAGCGTTTTTCCGGCTTTTCTCGGTTAAAAATGGTCGGATCGGGTTTTTTCAAAAACCGTTTTGTAGGTTTTTGAATTCTTCACAAACGGTCTTTTATGAGTAAAGTGATAAAGCGCGTACTTTTTGTTATATTTAAAAAAATAATAAAAAAGGCCCTTTTTTGTATAATTATTATTATTTAAAAAAATTACCGGAAAAAAAATTGGTTGGATTTTTGATTTTAGTAATCTACAGGTTATTCCGGAAGTCATGGAGCAGTCAGATATCTGTTAACATTAATTACAAAAATGACCTTGTATTTTGTTATAATGATTGGAGTATAAGCGAGCGAAGATTTTCAAATTATAATTTTACCATTTTAGATTTGACGCAATATTATGTTACTTTTTAGATAGCACTAACAATTACGGAGATACCCTATCGTACCTGTCGAAAATAGGACACCCTGTACATTATGACCATTATTTTAAATTTGTTGCTAAGCTAAATCTTTGTAGCACATTTTTTTGGTCATCTGCTGTTTTTTAAATACCTACAAACGATTGTGGTTTTTGTTTTTCAACTAAATTACGCATTTTATTGCAAAACAAACTTGTAATTTTGTTTAGCCTCCTCGTCTTTTACTTTTAGCGGCATTTCATACGTTTTTTGTTTGTTTTAATAAAGCTTTATAATTTAAAACTTAAAACAAAAACACCTTAATTATATTGAAAAAAATACGAAAAAATATACCACTGCGTTTGCTGTTTTGCAACGCAAGTTTCGGCAACATCGTTTTTTTTGTTAATTGTGGTCTCAGGAATAATAATTTAAGCATACTTGCCGATACTCATGTTTTGCATACTCAACTTCATATGACGACTATCGTTGTGTCACATTTCGTTTTTATTGTCGAATAATACTTCAAAACCATGATTTAACATTGGATAGTTTCTATATTTAAAAATAAATTGCAAACCTTTTCAGGATATCCTAACTTATTGACTTTTTTAAACCCGAACCTGTAATTTGTACATACACCTATCATTTTAAAACATAAAACCATTACTAAGATGTAAAGCTTTCCGAAACCTGCCATTACAATCTTTACGAGTCAAGTTAAAAATATTGGTGTGAGCTTTAGGTGCCAATTAACACAATATTGATACCCATATATCTTGTTTGCAGTGACAGGTTAAAATTGTGCAACATATGAAATTTTCCTTATTTCAAATTACAGAGACGTACTGAAAACTAGGGGGGCATCCATTAATTACGCGAGGTGTTTTTCTTTTTATTTGGGCCCCTACATTTCCCTTAGTGAGATTTGGTAAGATGTCGTCAGACCCCCTCCTTTTCCTTACGTTAGATTTACTTTATATTTTTTAAATAATTAAAATTTATTCACATGTATTGTGCTACTTATTTTTGTAGAGCAACAAGAGCTCAGGCTCTATCTTTTTTTCTTTTAATATCTTTGAACCATTTGAACGTTATTGCTTATTTGTCGAGACTAAACTTGGTAGCGTCATCTATTGAAAACATTAAAAACTAGGTAAAGTCTTGGTTCTTGTCTTGGATGCATATAAAATAATTTAATATTGGTACTATGGAGGATAGAGAAATAAAGAAGCACCATCTTCCAAGGCTGTTTAGCTTAAAAAGTGGCCATAGCACTAAATAATGAGGGCAATGAAGCGCTAATGTAGAGAAGGGTATGGGTGAACTAATGAGAACCAATAACCTTGACCGCAATATATAAAGTGAAGTTTAAAAGAACAAGGTTATTGGTAGAAAAACGGTCCTGGGAACACCAGCGCTATCTTAATTTTAGTGCAATTTGAGGGCAATTTTTGTAACACAGACATGGTAAGTCTGTTGTTATCAAATTCAGAGTAGGAAAGTGTAGGACTAAAAAGTAGAACTAAGTGTAAATAAGTTTCGTATTTGATTTTGATACGAAACACGTTTTAGACTTAATTCAGAAATTAAAGAAGTCTTTATGGTTATGTTTACAAACAAACCACTTTTAGTCTTGTAGTAAAAATGCATCTTACTTCACTACTTTGAGAGTTAGAGTAATTAAGTGAAAACTAGTTTACACCAGAATTCATACCAAACACCCAGTCCTAAATTACACTATGACGATCCATAGATGGTAGGAGGAGTTTTTGTTTGTCTTCGGTCGCGTCAACTTGTCGGAAGAAAACTCGTAGAGTTCTCACGTGAACATGCCGGATGTAGAAAATATGTTGATGTCCCGAGGAAGATAAAAAACTCTTCCGATTTGTAAGGGGTTCCTTCTTCTGGAGCTAGGCGCTGTAAACAAAGATTCCTTGATCCTGCCTTTCATCGATATTTAGTGTATATAAGTCGGAACTTATAGGGGCTACAAAGCTCGACTATCCAGATTTTCCACCGACAAAGAACAGGAAAGCTTATGGCGCTGGAATGAAAAAATATTTGCAGCCACAGCCATAGTTTGAATTGGAATATTGGTACGATGTTGGTGTTCTTACCATGGCTGCTGAAAACAGCTATCAGCAAATACATACAACGAAACGTCATATATTTTAGGGGAAAATTTAAACACTAAACACTGTTCTACAGATTTTTTAGGTTGTTTCTAGAGTTTTAAATACTTCTTGCCTGCAATTTTCTTGTTGCAACTTTCTTTCATTTAAGAAAAATATAACTATCACTTTTCGAACATATACCTTCGAGATGCATCCTTGCGTCTGGATCATGCGAACAAGTATTCGAGGGAGAATGAAGAATAGGTGTATAACCTTTTTCTCTCGCTACACGTCCTGATAGGTCAGGGAGAGGGATATACCCCGCTCTGCGTGCTTATTGATCGGTGGGGTAAACACTCCTTTTTGTCGACCAATCAACACTTAGAGCAAGAGAGAATGATTATAAACATATTATTCTTGCTCTGTTGCGCACGACCCAGATACAAGGTTGCCTCTAGCAGGTATATGCTCTAAGCTATCACACCTATATTACATTAATTTACTACCTTGTTCAAGTTTCCTCAAGCTTTAGACACTTCCCTGGCCATCTAGTTGGCAGTAGAAAAACTACATTTTTTTAAATGTTAAACCGGATTCTAAAGCGGCTGTAGTCTGAGTCTGAATATTTTGCCAAAAATAACAGCCTTAATGAAAAGTTAGGTTATAAACATTATTAATTTTTTTCCGGTTGTTCTTCAAATTAGGAATGTTTTCGACTAAAATAGTTCCGAATATTTACAAAGTGCTAAGAGCTGCAAGTACCAGTTATCAGCAAACGATTATTCCACCCTTTTGCAGCTTTACATCAGCCTCAAACTGCCACATTTCATCACTCGCTTCTTTTGAAGCCCAAAAGACTGAACATACATGTAGATTTCATGGGTGCTACTCAATACCTGTTAGAAATTATGCTAAAGGAAAGGACAAGAAGAAAGATAAAGGTGTTAAGCCTATTGTAAAAAAATACTATTTTTAGTGCTCATATTTCGTTAACATATAAGGTCACAAGGACCTTTAAAAATATTGGGGGCTTGTCTTATCTTTGGGTTATTATCTTGTATATCATTAAAATATATATTATTAATAATGTTTAGTAAAAAAAGTTTACTCCGAGTTTTTGTAGGAAAAGGAAAAGTTACAATTGATGAAACCAAATTGCTGAGGTGATCAATGTAGAAACGTTAAAAACTCAAATGCAAAATGCAGTTACTCAATTAGAAGAAGACTTTATTAAGCATTTGTCACTACGGTCTACAACTGGTCAGTTTTAACACTTTAAAATAAAAACCACAATACTATTACTGTTTCCTTCTTTTTTTAGGTGCCATAGAATCATTACATGTTAACTTTGATGGCAAAGATCATACACTACAAGAATTGGCACAAATTGTAAGAAAAAACCCAAAAACAATAGTGGTGAATTTTACAACTTTTCCACAGGCCATTCCAGCTGCTCTGAAAGCTCTGACGAAGTCAGGGATGAACCTAAATCCACAACAAGATGGCACTACATTGTTTATACCTATCCCTAAGTAAAAATAACAAAGGTGGTTCACTATCTATTATCCCTACCATAAGAATTAACTCTATAAAACATATTTTTAAAAATGTTAATTTTCCTAAGTTTTTGATAGGAACATTAATTGCTTATTCTAATATTTTTTTTTTTTTTAATGAAATTGGTTTTATTATTAATCAACTTTTTATAGGAATACATTTGTCCATATGTAACCAACTTTGTGCTCATCACTTTTTAATGATTGAATATTGCTGAATTATTTCAAAATATGAGTTACTTTATTCTGGGGATAATAAATAATCAACTTACCCTATTTCTTATTTTATTAACTAATTCTATTTTTAAAATAATCTTATTTTTAGAGTAACGAAAGAACACAGGGAACAGCTTTCCAAAAATGCCAAGACACACTTTATTAAATGCAGAGACTCCTTGCGAGACATCCAACAAAAATACATAAAACAAATCAAGAAAAAGGACAAAATTTCTGAAGATCTAGTAAGGAATGTAGAACAACAAATAGTGGCAATAGCTGATTCATTTATTGCCGAAGCTGAAAGTATGTTTAACAGAAAACAGAGTGAACTGATTGGTGACAAGTAGATTTAAAGAAATAAAGAAAGGAAATCTCAGTTGTTAAGTTTCAAAAACAAGTGTTTGTTTTACGGCATATTTTTGATATGTAACAAAACTTTTGTGTTGGTTTACCTTACAGTGATTGTATAAAATATAGGTCCCACTATGTTGTGTACTTTTTGGCAGCCACTGTATATTTTTGATGTTTTTCTATATATATTTTTAAAGTCTTAAATAAGTATTTAGTTAATTAAAAGAGCTTCCACAGTTTAACCAACATTTCTCTCCATTTTTCCCAATTTAAATTAACATTACTAGAAAGTTTTAAGCTGATGTTACAACTTATACTTAATAGGAAGGGAACAAAATGATTCACAACTTTTTGGGCAAAAACCGCTTGCAAAAATCATATTTATTAATAATAAAAAGCCTTACAAAACTTACAATAATTGATTAATAAAATAGTAACAGTTCACCTCAAGTTTTATGTGCCGTGACTGTCTCAGAAAATTTTCGATATTCAAAAAAAAACTAAAACAGCCACGGCACAACAGTTTTAGTGCTCCAAAAAGAAAAAAGAAAGGTTGAAACATGGAATCCATACAGCTGATGTAGATTTGTGGTTTCCATCAAAAGACCAATTAAATTTTTCAAGTTTAATCTGTATCCATTGCATGTTCTGCTGCTTCTGTAGCCACTTGTGGGACAGGGTCCCTTGGTTCTTCCCCCTGGTCATCTCTTAAACAAAAATAAATTGATTTAATAAAAAGATTTAGCTTAACTTTAATTTTAATTAGGTAAAATGATGCAATTTAAGTGTATTTACCTAAGTGGTCCTAGAGGCTTTTCTGGCTGTCCTCCCCCCCTACGTTCTTCACCCTCAATTAGTCTTAGGTAAGGAGCAGTTTCCTCCTCATCTAAAATTTTAAACTTTTGTTCCTTTCCAACATACCCAATAGAAACATTTTTAGTTGATAGATCAACTTCTGGGGGCAGGGTATCTCTGAGAGCTCTGAGTCCATGCTTAATGAGGTCCTCTAAACTGCTATTAGGTAATACATCTAGATGTTTTTCTAAGTAAGTCCTTGCACTTTGAGATCTTGCGCCGATGGACATAGCTTTGCAGTCATAGTAGTTTGCTGAAGGGCAAGTCTGGTAAATATGGGCACCTTTATCATCATATCCTGCTACGAGAAGCCCTACGCCATAAGGCCTACGATCATAGCGCTGAGTACACACTTGCATTTTGTTACCTAAAAACAAACATGACAAAAATCAGATTTTATAGCATCAAAACCACATTTTACTATTCTTACCTAGAGTCGTGATAAGTCTGTTTAGGGGCAAATAAGTATCATGCGAATATTTGTAATTCAAGCACTCTGTTCTCATGTAACGACTCAGAATCCTGGCATCTGCTGTAAGTCCAGAAATGGTGATACCAATATGATCATCAATATTAATAATTTTTTTCTGGTACGCCGACAACTCAGAAGAAGCTCTTAAGTGCTATGAGCACCGCGTGAGTGTTACTTTTAAGCCCTACGGTGGCTGAGCCTAAGTTAACTGCTTCCATAGCGTACTCCACTTGATGCAAGCGCCCTTGGGGACTCCATACCGTCACGTCGCTATCGTATTGATTTCTAAACATTTTGGGCCTCAAAATAAAACTTAAAACACTGTGAAAATAATTAAACCAATATTTTCTACACCAGTTTCACTAACGAAAAATGATGAAGCGGTTTTGCTTGGTTATGCAGTGTCATTTGTCAAAAATTGAGGTTAGGTTAAAAATCATTAGTATAACCTCTTTCTTATAGATGGCAGCATAGAGGCAAGTTGACATAGTTTTAAAGGCCGTTTGATACAAGCACATTTTTAATTGATTCTTCGAGCATATACCTGTAGAGGTAGCCTTGCCGCTTGACCGTGCTAACAAGATTGCTTAAGAGAAGGAAGAAACTCTTGCTCGTTCTGATAGGTCGACGGAAAGGGGCCAACCTATCAGCACGCAATACTGAGTATACTCCTTTCCACCAACCAGTCAACATGTTGGAGCAAGATAAAAAGGTTATACTTCGATTCTTCTTTCTCATCGCACGCTTGTTCGAACAGCAAGGCAGCACTTTAGGTTTATACTCAAAGAACAATTTTAAGCTTTTTAATCTTCGAGCCTGCACTTGTAGAGCAGGTTTTATAAAGCCTTGTCGCTTGACCGTAAAAACAAGCAGGGAAGAGAAAAAGAAATTTATGTGTATAATCTTTTTCACTCTTGCTCTAACGTAAGAAGCATCCCCTCCCTGTTGACAAATTGCATGCTTGTTCGCACGGCCATGCGGCAAGACTACCTCCATAGGTATACGCTCAAAGGTAAGACTAATATATATGTTCTGCGCAATTCGACGAGCGTTTTTATGATAAATATTAGGCCTTGTTCTAAATTTTAGTCAGTGTCATTTATGTCAAACGTCAGAAATAATAAAAAAAGATCTTAGAATCTCCCAAATTATATGCCAAAATATTTCAAATTTATTTTTACGTTTTATTTTATTTTTCTTATGTTGTGTTCCAAATTTTTGGTTTGTAGTTTTTTTTCTGTTTTAGGCAAACTGACAGTTCATGGAGGTCAAGAAGAAGATGAAGAAGAACGGATCAATAGGGCTGAGAACACTCAATCGCTATATCCCAGGACCTAGACCAAAGTGGTCCCATTCTCTATAAGCTCTACAGGCGAGTAAACTCAACAAGAACATATTAAAACATAAATTCGCCACGAAACTATAGAACATAAATATTTATATTAGTTCTGTGCAAAAAGATTGGACCTGCCTAGAGGCAGCCTTTGCGCTACGCCGTGCGTACAGAGTACGTGAGAGAGAAAGAAAAATAAGTTTAGTACCCTCGCTGTGTGTGCTGATTGGCTGGCGGGATATAAATCCCCTGCTCTTCCGCCAACCAATGAGCACGGGCAGATTTAAAGGTACTAGATGTATTCTCCTTTCTATCTCACGCTGTTCGTGTTTGTACGGCAAAGCTGCCTCTTAGGTAGATACATGCTTCAAGGTTTTACCGCAAAAATTTATTTAAAAATGAGTCGTGTCAAACGGCCTTAACTTTGAGTTACTAAGAGCCATCTATGATTGAAACATGTAACTAAAATATATGAACTCCCACTTCGAGTATAGATGGCTTCGTGTTTCAGAAGAAATATATTGTTGCGTTATTTCTCTAACCCATCCCTGCTTCATGCTTTGAATACCTTACAAATCTTCTTGCATTCTAAAATCTTTGTCTTTGTTATAAAATTATTATGCAGTGTTAAAAAACTTCCTATTTACTGTTTAAAAATAATATAAATGGGTAAAATAAAACACAGTACATAGAAAAGAATAAGATTATATTTTACTTCCTGCTTATACAATGTAAATTAACAAAACGTGGAATATATAAAAATAAATACAGGGTGTTCCGAAATAAGCTCCTTTGAGCAGTATTTCTCATTCACCGAAAAACAAGACTCAAAATTACAAATAAACATAGTTATATTGTTCTAATCTATTACTTTAGTCTTTACAGGGTGCAACATTATTTAAATCTCTCTCTATTTAGCCTATACCCTTATAAGAAATTATAATATACCTCTTTGTCCATTTCTTTATGTCCTATGTCCTGTACAGAGATTGACAAAAATCTTACACATAGACAATGATAGACAAATACCTTATTTGTAATTTTTGTTTAGCAAAGCCTGTATCCTGGTTTAATTTGGAATTTTAAATAGATTACTTAATGGGTTAAAAATTATCTAGAAAAAATAAATTTAAAGGTATCAATTTTTTCGATACCCGCAAAAAACTCATACAGTATAACCTCAACTATCCGTCACCATCTCTATATCTATCTAAGATCAGTACCGAAAATACGAGTTTTGAAAAATGGTTCGGTATTGCGACCCCTACAGAAATCTACCCGATGGGCAAAAGAAAATAGGGCGTGTATTGCGTTCAAAAGTGTATGTAGCAACTTTTTGGGTAACAAAAAAATTAAACACATAGATCCAGTTGAAGAAGTTCTAACAAAAAGTTATGTTGCATTTTTTCCTATTTTCGTTATGCTGAACACTTAAATTCATTTCAGCAACTGTATCCAAATCTATTGTTCTATTATTCGTCTCTCTCTGGTCCACATATCTAACGGATGATAGAGGTTTTACTGTATTTCAGATTTAAATATACTAAAGGTTTGTTTAGATTTGGCATTTAATAAAAAAAAGTAAAGAAAACCAAATTTTTAAAGTTTTTTCTGGAAGTTCAACAGTGTTCCATAAGTAGAAATCTTAAATGCTTTAGAACAGTAAATAATTTAAGCACAGGAATCAAATCAATAGTTGAAACTCGCAAAATTAATTACTATATTCAATGTTCAACAATTTAGTTTATTTAAGGACAACAAAAAAGTATTTTTTTGCCAATTACTCTAATTATCAAGAAAATCTTTTATTACGATTTACGTAACTAAAAACA
The DNA here is from genome assembly GCA_019359885.1 of Listronotus oregonensis. Lineage (NCBI taxonomy): Eukaryota > Metazoa > Arthropoda > Insecta > Coleoptera > Curculionidae > Listronotus > Listronotus oregonensis. The sequence goes on from JAHBCN010019532.1 coordinate 192,648, forward strand.
TTTTACACCGAAAATAAATACAGGTTCCTTTAACGGAATATTCAGTCGCTATCGGTTGTTGAAGCATTTCTTCGTGCCAATCTTTCCGCACGAGATAAAGAAGCCTCGTCATCATCTATAAAAAATATATGTTTTCTTAATTTATATTGTTTTCTACTTAAAAAGTTAACTTAAAGCGGTGCTCTAAAAAAAATAAAAGGCTAAACGGCGAATGAAACAAAAATTTAAACTACAAAAAAAGCACCCACACCTGAACATACACGAGTCTCATTTATGGCTCAGCGAATAAACGAATACAAGGTATAATAATGCGCATCATCAGCAGTTTTGCTGACGTATCTGAGAGAGTAAATAATGGAAATTTATAACGGTTTTGTATCGATTTTCGGCAGGTTGCTTAGTTACACGGCTAATTGCTAATTTACCAGTATTTGTCTAACAAACTTATTCTTTTCACGCATTTAACAGAGTCAACTCTCTCGTTGACGTCATGCTCAAACCGAATCAGTTTTGAAACGCCTCAGTATTATACCTTGTATTTGTTCAGGGATGAATCTTACTTATATTTTTTTTACTGAAACCAAGTCGCATAAATTTAATGTATTTTCGTGGCGGTTGGTCAATATAAGCTCAGGTCTGGACGCATCTAACATGCGGTAGTGTTTACTGGGAAATCTAAGAAATTGCTAGATCAAAAATAATAGTTACAGAGTGTGTTTATCAACTGTTGGCTTTAGCATACAAGCACATAACACATACGTTCAAAATAAAAATTATTTTTTAATAAAACTAGTCCCCTAATATAAGCAGTAGTTTTTTTTACCGAACATCTCAGGGTATTTGGGATTTTGCGTTTTTTGCCTTACTTACCACAATTCATCGTCAGCGACTAACTGGCCAAAAGGTTATTTTATCCGAACGTAAATAATTCAAAATAGCCCTTTTGACAGAGAGAATCTTGTACAAATACAATTTAACGAAACCTTTTATTTTATATGAGGAAAATGGTCCAGTTCAGTCCTCCTGGATAAACCTGAACATATTTTTTAAAAAACAATGGAGGAATTTAATTAAAAAAAAAACGAAATTAAAAAAAAAGTTCTGAAACAACATATTTTTATTATATATTCATATGACTATAAACGCGGAAAATATCTGGCAACACCGCCCTATGACATGACAAGTAGTGGTCTTGATTCTGAAATCTATTTGTTTATTTTTACAAAAAAAATTCCAACAAATTTATGTTCCGTTTGTTTACTTTAAAAAACAAAATTATTCTGAAAATGTTTTTTTAGACTTGTTAGTTCTTTCTCAATAACTTGCTAAGAAAAACTAAACTCAAGTTACGTAAAGGGATTATGCAAAAAATATATACAAAAATCGGTAAAATTTTCAAATCGTTATATTTCTAGAAATCCTATACACAAATTCCAGTTTAAAAATCCTAAAAATATATCAAAAACTTTAAGAAAGGAGGGCAAAATACAGACTTTCAAAAAATCCACTAGGTGCTTTCAAGCAAAATTATATATTTAAATAAAAAAAAATATATCTATAAACAGACTTAAAATGTTCCTTATCTAAAAGGAAAACGACCGTTTGACAGAAAATTGACAAAACCTAAATAAATGAGCCTACAAGTGATAAAAATTGTCTTTAAAATTTATTATTTTTGTATTTCTGTCAATATTTCGACCAATGGACGTTCTCATTTTAGAGTGATATTATATGTTTTTGTATTTTTTTAAACTAACACTACTTTAAATTATAAATTGATATTTACTAAATTAAACTAATATTTTTTTGTAAGGAATAATATATTCTTGATCAACTTTATACACATTTGTTTTAGTACAACAAAGGATCAGATTTGCACACGTTTATAATAAGCAAAAATGTTTACATTTTTGATTAAAACCGAAATGACAGTGCATGCACATCTATCCTTAAAAAGAGCCAAATGTCTAAAAATCAGTTTATATTTTTATTATATTATCAGTTTTATTGCAGTTTTTAATTTATTTTAAAATAAAAAAATATACAGGGTCTTCTGAACAGTTTAATGTAACCACCAATAATTATGGATATATTGAATCCCCAAAATGTAAGTAAAAATATCACAAAATGCCATAACCGCTACTGAAATGGTGTACCGTTACTTTCGTTTGTGTGTTTATGATGCAATGTGAATGTCATCTGTACTGCCCCTGATTTGTGTTGTATAAAATCCTTGACATTGCGTCAAAATCAGCAAAATGTGTCTATTTTTTTAGTACAAAACAGTAAAAAAAATGTCAAAATAAACAAGTAAAATTATTTTGAAAGAATTGGAGAAATAATAATTACAAAACGACAAAAACCCAATAGTTACTAATCACGTAGATAAACAAAGAGTATCCATATTTTCAATGGAAATATTTCCATGGAAATGGAAATATTGGAAATATCGAAAAAAATAAAAATTCGTTTTAAACCATCAAAACAAAGATATACAGTTCTTATGCTTTGGTGCAGTACCCTAAAAACATAGTTTCCGAAAAAGTATGCATATTATTATGATTACAAATAATAAAATCTCGATCTTGGAGATTTACCGATCATTGTTTGTTGGCTATTGGTTGCTTCAGAAGAAATTTAATTGCACCCCATGAAGATGGCATTGATGCTGAATACAATATTCAAGGTGTGGATGATATCGATGAAGATATGCCTCTTGATCAAGTTGCACAACTTGTGTCTCATGGTCTTGTTTAATTTATTTTTTTTAATTTCACTGTTTTCTTTGTTTTTTGAATAATTTTTATTTATGTTAATGTTTTTTGTGTTTTAACTATTGGATAACAATTCCAGTCATGTATAAATAACCACATTTGAAATGTCAAAAATCGAAATTTGTTATCAGTTAAAGGGGAAAAAGATACTGGCTAAAAAAATCGGTAAGTTTACGATTCTAATCGTGTCGTCCAATGCTACCTCAGTAGCGACTGTATTCTATATTGTTGATTAATTATTATTTTGTTTTTAACATTCTTTTATTTGCTAACCAAAATCCTTATTATATTTTGAGCCAAGGAGTTTTAAAGAATGGAAGCCAATCTATGGCCCATTGTCAAAAAATGTCCAGCCCGTATAAAAATAACTGTCAGACTTGCCTTGCCATTCTGCGAATAACAAAATTCATGAATAATTTAATGTTTGCCACACACTGATAAATCAATGTGCAGTTAGGCACCATTATCCTATGAGCCGGAATCCTTTTTAATGCATCGCCCGCGCGCGTGATATCCGCGCTGTACCATCCCACGTTGCGTCGTCGTCTCATCAATCCGTTTTCGTTGTGGTTTCCCTTTGCCGTATTAGTTTCGGTTGTTTTGCCTTGTGTATTATATTTGGTTGCAGGAGTTTTGGATTGATAAACATTTTTATTTTAGTGATTAGTGTTTATTTAATTGTGCTTATTTTGTGTTTATTGTTTGTTACTTAATATCGTCAAAATGACTGGAGGTTTATGGTTTTCTGCAAATCAAGAACATACCGGCATTTACTTTAGGTAAATTTCTTATATTTAAATTAGGTGTTTCTTATGAGCGTACGTTAGGTAACGAATAAATAATATATATCAATTATGAATAATAAAAATAAAAATCATAGGAAATGATGGAAAGTAAGGCAATCTAACTATCTTTTAGATGATTACCACAATGTTTGTTTTGGATATAAAAAAAAGGTTTACTAGTCTTTTATTTCATTTAACATTTAGTTTAAAATTTATTTTAAAAAATCGTGTTTATTTATTTCAAAGATTGTAAATACAAACTCAAAATATCAACCATTTAAATAGGGCTTAGTATTCTTTCCATTATATCAGATATAAAATCAATATTACACAATATTTTAAATATTCACAAGTGATGTCTTGTTTAATTACTTTTTTAACAATTTTTTTGTTTTCAAAAAAAATGTGTTTTTAAATTTAACAAATCATTGATAATAACATTTAAATAGTAAAAGAAATTTTTATTGGGAAAAAATCTGGCAAAACGACTCATCTATCAAATTTCGCAATGCTCCCATGCGACGTATTCCCATATTGCGGTGATAATTTTGTTTAACATTTTTTTGCTTCCAAACCTTCTAATTCTTTTTGAGCCAGATATTTTTTGCTTGGTTTTGAATACTTCGGAAATTTAACTCGTTTCTCAAAATCCCTTAAGCTACGTTCTCGTGAATACCACGCCAAATCTGACCATTTAGGATATTACCTATGATAAACTTTCATTTAATGTTTAATTTTTTAAGTTCTGCAGTATTTATTTCTATATTTCCAATATATTCAATATTTCCAAATATATAGTTCCTGAAATTTTCTATCACCAAGTATACATCATCATGTCATTTTTAATTAAAATCCCTTTTTTAATATTTTTACAAAAATTGGTGAAATTACACTAAAAATATCAACTGATTCTTAGACAGTGACTTCTTGATCGCGTTTTGACAGTCGAAAGTTTCGGACACCTCTCTGAGACCAATATTTTTTTTCAGAAATATTATCTCAGACCTGACAATACCTTACCTATGGAAAAAGGTAGTAGGAAAAGTGGGCAACTAGAGCTCTACAGGCGAATGAGTTCCTTAAAGACAGTGTGCATTTCGAAAAAACACAAAATCACCATAATGTGATCACTGTGCGAAAGCAAGCAAATGCACACTGATCTCTAATAAACATAACAAGATCAAAGGCAAAAAAAACACAATTAAAGCGAGTTTTGAAAACAAAAAAAAACAACTGTGCTTATTTTATTGGGTAACGTGTAGTTTACCTACTTTTGCTAGTACCCGGGGTGCCCTTGGGAGCGGGGCTCCCCTCTTTACTGGCCCCGTTTGTCGATTTAGCCGGCTGAGGTATGATCGTTATTTCGTCGTTGATCTTCAGTGGTTTCATGTCGGTACTCTGCAAAAAAAATATTGTTTAGTTATCCACATATGTACAAAAATATTGTATCAAAAAATCTTTCTTGAATACCCAAAGAAGATTTTAATAATACCTGAGCCCGCCGCAAAAGAATAGAACATATCTACAATAGGCCTCTCATATTTTAAATCAAAAATTCGTTAAATTTTTCCTATTAAAGAAGCACCTGATCTATATATTTTCCCAGAAAAAGGGCCTTGGCGCATAAGGTCGGGGTAATCGACCTTTTCACTTTTTAAATTCTCACCCAGCAAGACTTGTTAAGAATAAAAAGACGTGCTTTACCCCTTTTTTTTATTTATGTAGGTGCCTTAGAAACTGTTTTATTGAAGCCTAAAGATTTTTCGTTTTTTTTTCGAAGTTCTCTCTATACCTAAAGTCCAAAATTTCTGTCAGTGACTCATTTAATACCAGCCACCCAACCGACGAAGCGGCTGAATAAAAATCTAACACTAGTAAATGATTTTAACCCTATGATATACTTTTCCGCTCAAATAACAGTGAACCGGCCAAAAGTTTCATCGCCACGTTGTCATAATTCGCAAGAATAAATAACTAGCCAGCGATCGCACTTAAAATAGCACGCCAATATGTATTGAAATCATTGTTATCGAGAAGACAATAAAAGTGGCAACACACATTCCTTAGTTTACAACTTGAAGAGACTTGAAAATAAGCGTATCGACAGGGTTTAAATTTTAATTGCTATAAAGGGTATTTTCTGAATATTATAAATTTCTAATAATTGTAGTATATAGATATTGTTTTGTGCCAATTTTATAATAGTTTATCTTATTTAGTGTATATAATTGTATATAAAGATTTAGTGTTGTTAAGTGCTTTTTATTCTGTAAACTATGAATATTAACCAACCTTTTTTCTAGTTATCCGGCTACAAAAAAAACTCAGTTAACGTTAAAAGAACGAATAATGGTTAAAAATGTTTACCATGGGATTCGGGAACGAAATCCAGAATTAACCATTTTGGATGGTGCAGGGATATGTGCAACTTTAACAAAAGTTTTTTCGCGTACGGTATTCAGAGTTTTAAAAGGCAAAAAAAAATCAATATTAGTAATTATTCGGATACTGAAAAATGCGATTTTTTCGCTATTTTTTTGCACTTTTTACTTTTCGATTGTTAAACATGAATCAGAAGCTGTTTTTTTGGCTGCCTCTTATAGTATTTAAAAATAATAATAATTGAATTGTTTAATTCAATTTTACGACAATTCCTTTAAATTCTGTCATTTGCAGAAAACATATTTAAAAACTCATACTATGTTAATATTAAAAAAAAAAACTTAAAAAGTAAGGAAAAAACCTTAATTTTCAATAAAAGTAGGTAAAACGTTTACGTCCAAATTAACTCAAATTCTAAAATGTTGACCTATTACAGGTTGTAATAGTTTTCTTTATGACATTTTTATAAGGTATGCGAACCCTTTCCCGACCCAATGTTTGATCAAAAATATTCTCGATGTGGAAATCCTAAATATGGAACACGAAATAGTTATTGGATTCTACAAGCTGATGATTTTAGAGCTTTCGTGTTCCTTATATAGTGGATATTTTTGATGAAGCAATGCGTGTGAATATCGTATTTAATATTGAGATTGCAAGATCGGTGGTGAATTGCAAGTCGGTGTAACTGGGATTTTCTATCTTTCTGCTTTTTACATCTTTTTTAATTTATGTTAAGACTAAAATTTTATTATTTTTTTCATGTAGCAAAATAAAATCAGAGAAGGTAAAATTAAAGTAAAAATGTATTTTTTTTTGAAAACGTTGAAAAATCGCCAAAAAAATCAAATTTGTGTTCTTTGACCTCAAAATAGGAGGTGTGCAAAATTAACAAAAAAATTACATTTTTCATTAATCCAATAATACCAAAAAATATAGGCTTATTACTAATTTAAAGGGTTGATGAAAATGTGAGAAAATAACTTTTGTTAAAAAATATTTTCATGTTTTAGAAATTTTATATTTATTTTTTAAAATGCATACGCCACTGGAATTGATTCCCCTGACCCCACACAACCCGGGGCACTCTAAAAGCGAGCGATGCGTCATTGACAGAAATTTTGGACTTGAAGTATAGTTTTGCTGCGCCAAATTAAAGGTCTTCTAAGCGCGGATCAAGAACATTTTTTTTCAATAATTTTATCGGGAAATTCAATTTGTGTTTAGGCTTTAAAAATGTTCAATATTTTTTTAACAAAGCCTATTAACCAACGTTATGATGAAAAAAAAAAGATTTGTGTCTATCTATGAATATATCTATGAATTTTTTCATAATTTTCTGTTTTTTTTTTTGCAATTTTTCGATATGTTTTTTTAGAAAGTTATTTTATTATTATTTTTTTAAAGAATAAAAGTTTTAAATAAATTTCGGATTTAAAAGATTTAAGCTGAAGTGGTAAAGATTATTTTTTTTTTTTTAATTATGAGCAATATAAAGTTTGCTTTTAAAATTAGGATTTTACAAAAGTTTATTTATAGTTATTTTACCGAACTATGGGAAATTCGCATTTTTATTTTATTTACAAATTCGTTGATAATAAAACCTTTTTTAAATCCCTAAGTCTAAAATAGGGCGATTGTAAACTCGACCAATTTAGCATATTTTTTTGCCCTATGTAAACTGGGCCGGTAAATATTTTATTATCTGTAATCACACTTGTAAACTCGGCCTGTGGTCAAATTTTGTCAGGTACTTAGGTTCTGGTCGGTCATGGTTAGTTCTGGTTAGGCAGCTTTTTATTTTCCCCAATTGATAATAAATATAAGTATTATAATGTCTTACTGGTTCTTCAGTGTTCCTGAATATGTTTCTATAACCCTAAATGTTGTTGTTTTTTAAAAGCCCAGTTTTTTAAGGATTTACGGTCTGTTCTTTAACACCGACCGAGTTTACTACCTTTTTTGGGCAACTTTATGCTGAGAATTTAATTCATAACAACTAATCTGAATATATTATGGGAAAAAAAAAAATAAAATATTTTTTTTTCTCTTTATGTATGTTTGTGTACTTTAAAAAACTCAAATTATGTACAATTGTGTTAACAAATTTTTGGTAGATTTTAATTTTAAACTGTTAGTAAACTCCTCAAATAAAATATGGCAAAGTAAAACAAATTATTACACAAATTATTGACAATATTATTGCTAACACTGCACTTTTTTCCTTTCTTTTTATACTAAATTTATTTAATATAGAATGAAAATGTAGCAAGACTAACCTTAGCAGCTGAAGGGGACGCTGAGGTAGTTTTCTTATCCATGACCCTCTTGGCGACGACGCTGTGCGCCGAGTACACGTGGTTCTCGAACTGTTTGTACATGCCGAACGTGGCCGTGCACACCGTACATTTGTAAGAGAGGTGGGCCGGTTTCAGGGTCATGTTGTGGTCGCGCGCTACGTGGTTCAAAAGTTTCCATTGGTATACCTGCAAAAAAGACAATACAAATTAAACCCTCACATAAAATAAATTTAAAAAAATATCTTTCCAACACAATAATATTTTTGTAAAAATAATGTTTTACTTACCCTTCCGCAGAAGGAACCTTCCCGAACCTTTGGTTGGAGCGTCCGCTACTGAGGGCAAAACCATGAGACCCCAATAATGCTTTCCAAACCTTGGTCCGAAAGAACCTGAATTGACACTTTTGAAGTTGAGAGGGGCCGAGTAGATCATTTAGGAGAATCTTAATTTTTGAAACCATTGCAATGGTTACTAACCCCCAAACCTGAAAAAAACAATTTATTAAGGGTATGTTTGTTAAACAAATAATATACAGGGTGTAAAAAGTATATGTTAACGATTTTAGTGGGCGATAGTAGAGCTCAAAACAAGTCAAAAAGTTTATAACTTGACTTCAAATAAAGTAGCCTTCACTATGTATATAAATAATCATCTCTTTAAAAAAAAAGTGTAAATGTGTAAAACCTTGCAATGATGGGATAAAGGGTGGCCAAAAATTTTAAAATTTTGAAAACCGATTTCAAAAAAATTAACTTTTAACTCATATATTTTTAGCTTTTTAACTTGTTTTAAGCTTCACTACCAGCCAATAAAATCGTGAGCATCATTGTAGAACCACATTCTCGCAAAATTCTTTTCTTAATAGTCATAATTTCTACTGAGTCTCCACAGCTGTAAAGAAACTCAAAAAAGGGCTAGGTTGATCTTAAATGATTTCTAGAACCTCCTACAATATCTCACAAGATCCTAGAAAGACTACAAAGACTTGAAGATTCTAAGAAGTTTCCAAAGCATCTATTAAATCTCCAGAGTGTTTAGAAAGACTGTAAAACTACTAAAAAGACTCCGACCCTTATAGGGAGTCTCCAAAAACCTCAAAAGTCGTTAAGGGTTTCTACTAAATCTTTTAAAGCTTTTTAAAATTCTACAGAACTTCTAAAAAACTCGAAAGCTTTTAAAAACCCTACAAAGCCACTTCTTTTTAAAACACGGCTATATCTCGATTTTTCATGATTAAAAATAGGTGAGCCACACATTAAAACAATTACCAAAACTCCAAAAAAGACATTTATTCTTTTAAAAAGTCTTCTAGACCCCCCTACAGGTGTACAGTCACACCAGATCCAAGAAAGGCATCAAATATTTTAAAATAGTCCAGTAAACGAAGGTGTTGACCTGAAGATCAGGTCGGACCGTCACATTTTTTTTTTAATTTGCAGGTATTAATGTGTATATTGCCCTTTAAGAATATTAGATAGGGCCGGGGCCTTAAATGACCTAAAAGTCGAAAACCTTTTTTCCAGCTATTTTGGTCAATATCTCCGAAATATGACATTTACGAAAATTTATATTTAGACGCAAATAAAAGTTCATTAGCCCAAAATGGTTCCATCATTTTTAAAAAAATTTTATATTTTTTTAGATAACTGGCCATAAACGCGCCGCGTATTTATTGCCCCGACCCCGCATCTGCAAAGGCGCTCAAAAAACTTACACTTCCAAGCGGACGGAAAATTTTTAAAAAAACTCACGTAAAATGCATATTTTTTCATGATTCGGGGTTCATATGAAAAAGGAACCTTTTTAGCTATAATATCTTGTCACTGCCTTTTTTTTTTTTCATAAATAAATAAAAAACTCGAGCCAAAGTTAATTTTTTTTTATGATATTTGGGGCCCTTTTTTCAATCTGTTTATATTTTTTTTTAAAAAGTTATTTCACCGAATCTTTTGTATATAAATATAAAAAAAATATAAATATAAATATATATATATATATATATATATATATATATATATATATATATATATATATATATATATATATATATATATATATATATATATAAAAATTAATGTTGAATACATTCCGAAAAAAATTAGTAAATATTTTTTTGGGGGTTTTTTTTATTTTCGGAGCCGGGGAAAAGCTCGGGTCTATCGGGAATTAATAGATAATCAAGCACCATATCGGCTTTAGAATTTTAAAATCAATATTGTTTTTATAATAAAATATTTGTTAAAAATTTATGATATTGCTATTTAATTTTTCCATTTATAGTAGTTAAAAAAATATATAAAAATAAATTTTAATTAATAAAATTTTCAAATTTAGTTACAAGGTTGGTTCTGGTTAGTTCTGGTTGGTTCTGGTTAATACTGGTCAGTTACAATTTCTTTAAATTAAAAAAAATATAAAAAATTTAACATGTAAATTTTTTCCAGGGATACCTCGAAATAATCTCGTCGGTTTTTTGGTCATAACTTAAAAAATATTACATTTAAACAAAAAAGATAAAAAACCCAAATTAAAGGTCTGGTAAAAATACATAATTCATGTCATATACAATTTTTTGTAGTTTTTACAGTTTTTGAGATATTGACGTTTTAAATTAAAAAAATCGTTAATATATTAAAAACTAAGAGACACAAAAAATTGTATGAAGAAAAAATACAGCATTTTAAATTGTCTATATAAAAAGTTATATAAACATTTTCGATAGGATGAATGGTCCAAAATAGGAAAAAAATTATTTATGGTGTTTTTGACGTTTTTCCATTATAAATCATTTATTTTATTTATTTAAATCTTAAATCAAAAAATAAAAAAATTCTAATTATCATTTTTTTTGTAGAGGTATACCTTGAAAAATCCAGAAAAATCGGTTTTCGGATTATAACTCGACAAGTATTACATTTAGACGAAGGTATACATTTTTGTAGGTACTGAACTGCTCTTTATTCTTGTTTAAACCCCAAATCTCTAAGTGTCATATTTCGGCAGATATCGGCCAAAAACGGATTTTCGGATAAACGAGCTTCTGGAGTAATTCTCCAAAGGTTATAAAATAACTACATGCCATAAAATGACATCTAAAACTATGAATATGAATCATTTGTCTACTACTAAAACGAGGGTGCTCTAGTAGATTTAAATCTGTTTGTACCCCTACTTTAAAATAAATAAATAAATATGTCTTACCTTGATGTATCCATCACAAATCTCACAAATAACAAACGAATTCTTGGAATTCGTATCTCCAGGTTTGGAAGCCATGGCTGGCGTAGCCGTGGTTCCTCTGGGTAACGGAGTAATGGAAATGCTCGGGGTGTTTGAGGGTTTCTTGGCTTGTTGCTGTGCCTGGGCCGCCTGCAAAGAAAAAGTTCGAATTTTAGCGAGAAATAAGAAAAATAGCTATTCCAGTGGCAAAAAAAATGTTAATTGTTAAACCCAACTCCAAGAAAAGTTATATAATGAAAAAAAAAACTAGGTTATAAGTTAGCTTTACCAATTCTTTAGGAGGAGAGGTAAGAAGTGTTAATTATAGATGACATAATGTTTTCTCCAAGCGGAATAGGTAAAGCAAACCCTGAGACATGCCACAAAATAACTTTGCACTACTTATATTTTAAATACAAAAAAAACCTCATTATTAAAATATAAAAAAACAGATTAGTGGAGCTAGGAAAATAGCAGGTAAATGTCAATATGGCAAATTATTTATCTTGCAGAATCTTTCGATGTTTTGCTAGTGAGTCATTAAATGTTAAAATGATTTATTCTTCTTTTGTACACTTGCACTTCAAACACCTCAAAAATTTTCCCCAAATATTCTTATTTCGTACCCAAAATTAATTATTCAGTTTTCGACATTTTGTTTCGTACACCAAAAACTGAGGTAGGTGCCTGTCTCAGATAGTTCATAAAATATGGTAAAATGAATTAAAACTCATTTTATAACTAAATATCAAAATATTTATTGCTCACATATAAGATGCAGAAATAAAACATATTTATTTGGATAATAGTAATATTAAAATAATCTAATAATATGTTTTAACTATCTACCTACCCGGAAAAGTTTACTGTTCCTACTTTTAGTGATTTATCACGCCTGAAATATAATTGGGAAAAATAAAAAGCCGCTTTAACTAACCAGAACTAAACATGACCGACCAGAACTAAGGGATTTTGAATTTGTCCAAATTATCCCTATGTAGAAGTTATTAGCAAAATTTTAATAATTTTCAATATGGTCTTTACTTGGTTGGTTATTTGGATCGTCACAATGGACGGTGTACGAAACGAGAAGCATAAAATTGATTAAATAATTTAGTGTACAAACCCAGAATATTTCAGGTAAATTTCTGAAGTGTAGAAACGCGAGTGTACGAAACTAGAAAACACCGGTTAAAATTTTTTTCCTCTATAAAATTTGCAATAATTTCATTCGAAGTACTGTAAAATAATCGCCAGCGAAACATCGGAAATTTACAAGCTGCCATTATGACCAAAAAAATTAAGCAGAGGAAGTAATTTGGGAAGGCTGCATGGGATATAAGGGACCTTTACCTGCATAACGCCTGGCAACTGGGCGGAGGATGGAACGAACGCCATTCCGGGCACGGGGCCCAGCCGGCCGCCCAACTCCGTGCCGCCCACCACCTAACGCAACACACACAGTCTAAAATTTTTATCTACAGTATGTGGATGATAATTACAGTGCTCGAATAAATTCAATTAAAATTTAAGTAATAACTATGTGAAGTTATAAGTATTTTTTAAAATAAATTTAAAACGATACTTTTTTAAAAACCTGTAGACAGAGCTGTCGGAAATTGAATTAAAATAATTGAAAAATCGTATTCAATCACTTCTCAGTAATAGAATTACTTTAATTCAATTACTTTCTAGAAAGGGTAATTGTATTTGGATTATCAATTAATAGGATAATGTAATTGTAATGGGTAATTGATTTTTACGAATCCCAAGGAATTCAATTACTTAGAAAGTTATTCCATTACTTTTAAAGTAATTGAATTACTTAGAAATTAATTTAATTACCTAATAAACAATTAAATAACTATGAAAAATTCAATTACTTTTCTTTATGGAAAAACTGCCGGAATTTTGGCCAGCCAGAAAGAGCATCTTGAAACACGGCGGGCCGCTTTGAATCCGGCGAACGTCGCTCGGTTGAGTATTTTCGATTGATGCTTACCGCCACCGTTTTTTACTTTTTTTGTGGAAAAATCTGTTAATGTTTGGGGTAGGATAAAAAAAATTATTTTAGAGTCATTTAATAATAAACTTGTCGAGAAGGCAGTTTGAATAGTGTGTTGTGCGCGTATGATGCATATTCGTATAAAAAATTTATTTGCTTAGTGTATCATGTTTAATATACAGTTAAGCGCAGAGCACTGCGAACATAGGACGATCCTAGACGATTTTGGATGTACCTAAAAACGCCGCACGCATTGCTTATCGATCAATAATTTTCCAGCGAACAATTCAATACGTTTATTTCTGAAATAGTTCTTTAGTATCGAACGCTCTACAGCAATAGTTGTACTGTGTCGATTATTTGCGACCAAAAGTTTTTTTTTAATAATAGTTATTAATAATGGATGTTTACTTAACTGGAAGACAAAATTCAAATTATTGAATGGAATCACCGTGGAAATCCTGTTAGGGAATTGGGGAATTATTTAATAATTTATTTCTAACCAGGCCGACTCCCACGATTTCCACTATTTACCGAGTCATTAAAAACTTTCTGACATTTGGTTGTTTAATTCCAAGAAAACATAAACATGATAGTGTCCCAGAAAAAAACAACAAAAGGGAAATGAAAGAAATTATGGTAGTGGCAAGTGTTATTAAAAATCCTACAGTTTCCATTAATACAACAGAACAGGTTTTTTTTGAGCAGAAGATCAGTGGAAAGAGTGCTGAAAAAAACTGATACCGATCCTACAAAGTAAGAAAAACCAATGAAATTTTCCCTGATCATCATTTTAGACGAAGGCAATTTTTTGAAACTGTAATGGAAATGAAAAATAACAATGAAAATTTTATAAGAAACGTTGTTTTTACTGATGAATCGACATTTTCACTTCATGGTCTCACCCAACGATTTTTTCTCTGAGGTCACGTAAAATCATAAATTTATGGTTTCCAGGAGAATAGGGCTAATAATCTACAAGAATTGCAATTACAAATTGGGAATTGGGAATTTAGGATTATTACCCTTAACATTCTAGCAAATGTCAGAAGGCGTTTTTATGACAATCTTGGTTATTGTTTGGCTCAAGAAGGTGGTTTATTTGATCATCTTTGATAACTTGAAAAATAGTTTTTATTTTTTTATTTTATGAATGCACATTAAATTATTTTCTAAAAAATATCTTCTACGTTCCATTATTTATTTGAGAAAATTATTTTATTTTATTAGGAAAAACTGTTTGGTTTTTAAGCAGAAAACGTTGCGGTCTCGTAAGCAACTAATTTTAAATTGACTGATAAGAAATCAGATCGAAGTCGGTTGACGCTAGCTAGCTCCTGCTACTTGCCTATAAACACTGCATCCTCTTACTGAAAATAAAAACGTAGTAAACAACTAAACTGGACAGATAATTCTTCCGAATTTATCACCGCACTCCCCACCAGTCCTAACCAAAAATGCGCCACGTGAGAAAACGAGACGGAAGTTGAGATGCAAGCCACAAAATTATTATTGGTATTTTAGAATTGGGTACATCCAAAATTGTCCAGGAGCCTCCTATGTTCGCAGTACGGTGCGCTTTACTGTATGTGGTAATTTAAATAAAGTAATTTCTAAAATATTTAATTACTTTTAGTTTTAATTGATAATTGAATTACTTTTAACAAACATGCTAGTAATTGGTAATTGTAATTGAATTACTTTTTAAAGTAATTTCGACAGCTCTGCCTGTAGATATGGAGTCAGATGTCCAACAAATCAGTCTACATATTTAAACATTTTTTAAAGATAATGAAAAAATTAAAAACAAAGATTTTTTAATATTTAATTTTTTGAAAATTCAATTTAGGGTACTGGCAACATAAAATAGTATAAATGTATAGACCTAAGAATCTAATTAAGTAAAATAAAGTTCAGTTATTAAAAGTTAGACCTAGCCAAAGATAAAAAATGTTTTGCTACTATTCTAAGCTGAAGGTCCAATTTTTTAGGTAACTGCTCTTCACTAAAACCTCATTCAGCTTTAAAGTTGCTCGTTTGCTATAGTAAATATAAAATTCTGAACATCCCATATATTACCCTGAATTTTAATAGAATTTCTGCACTGTATATACATTGATCGAGTGACTTATTAATTATGTATACAAAGTGATCTGTTAATTTCTAGCTATTAACTAGCATAAAACAGCCGACGCGACGGTTTTATTTTCGTAAAAAAACACACACTTTTTTACTACATAAGGTATATACACATTTCTATTACCTTAGAAACTAACAACTTAGCTCCATTTTGAATCCCGAGCTACATATAACCTATTTATAAGCGTGATACAAAAATCCTAATTTAAATTATTATATAATTTTTTTTTGTATCTTGAACACTATAACCGATTTGTCACCGAAACGTTGCTAACTTTTTAAAAGGGTATTGAAAGTATATTATTTCAGGTAGATCTGCATTGTCGGAAGGGTTTACCGAC
Source organism: Listronotus oregonensis (assembly GCA_019359885.1). Taxonomy (NCBI): domain Eukaryota; kingdom Metazoa; phylum Arthropoda; class Insecta; order Coleoptera; family Curculionidae; genus Listronotus; species Listronotus oregonensis. The sequence goes on from JAHBCN010019532.1 coordinate 208,596, forward strand.
TAGCGTGTCTATACGCTGGGACCAGGGCCAACATGGTCCCAACTAGCATGAATCCTAAGAAACATTTTTTAGAAATAAAAAACTACCTATAAAATTATTTGTAGCTAAATGCCGCCAATTGGTTTTAAAAAACAGAATTTCTAATCTTTTATATTTATTAATTCATCTCTTGATCTTCATCTATGATTTAAACCAAATGTCATCGGTAATATCTTATTTTTAGTTAATAATGAATTACTAATTACATATCTGACATCACCATAAAGTTAAAAAAATAATTTATAATTTTTTTATTGAATACATTGAAAAAAAATATTTCCACTCCACATATATGTGCTAGCTAACTTGTTCTTTAATATAAGACTAAAGCAAATTTTTATTAACCGCGAAATTGACGGCATGTGTTAACGCGTTTATATTTTATCTTTGAACTCCTGGGATCAAACCCTGCATGGTACAAAACATTATTTTACTTTATTTTTGTATTTTTTTTTAAACATATTACTAAAAATAAAAATCTTAAAACATGTTGTTAAACATAGATAATTCCATCTAACATTTTAGGAAAACCTTTAAGGCCAATTTTATGTAGCAGCAGTTAGCTAGAATACCCCTATTCTAGGCTAGAAAGTTAAAAAAATCGATTTGTTTAATATTTTCGATAGTTTAGATATCCAAGAATATCTCCTTAAAAGAATTTTTTAAAATTTGAATTATTTTAAAAGTTATAGCTTAAGTTATTGTTCGGCACAATGAAGCTGGAATCGAAAGTTAAAATTTTAAACGTTTGTCACAAAACCTCAAGTTCTAAGTGGCCGATTTTTACTGTTTTTAAAAATTCAGAAAAGTTAAAAAATAACTGAAAAAATCTACCTCTTTTTTTGAAAAACAGCCATTTTATGAGATTTTTTTATCTTTTTTTGGTTCCATGATGACATTTGTACTAATAAAGAATTTACAATTTTTTTTGTATTTTTCAGATGGCCAGAGGAGACATGATCATGACAAGATTAACACGCTCCCCCCCCTTACTACTTTAACAGAGTGTAACTTTGTGAAATATGTTTTTCCTTTGATTTTTTTTGTAAAATCTTAAAATAAAAATAAATGAATGATAAAAACTTGGATAACCAAAATATTAATAGTTTTTTTATCGACAGTCAAAAAAACGCCAGAAATTCGGAAATCTATGAGATCATAAAACTGGCTCTTAAATTAGCAAATGTTGAAATTAAATAAAGCTTTATTCTCTCTAAACAAATAAATTAAAAACAAACACAATGGAAATAACATTAAAACACCCAAATGATGATGAAAAGGAGTGACTATCTTAAGAGGAAAATACAAATTTACAAAACATACTAATGTAAGAGTCATAAAACAATTATACCAAACGGATCAACCCCAATATTACAAAAAAATACACCCACTAACAAAACAATACACTCCAGCACCTACCTGGAAAACTTGGTTCCCTCCCAACTGGTAGTTGGCGGGTACCAGAACCTGACCACCAGTTTGCTGCTTAAAGATCATTCCCTGAGGTCTTATGATCGGTTGCGTCTTGACGTTGGGTAACGTGGGCCTTCCTCGGCCTCGATTGAGGGCGGCATTGGCAGCGTTGGCTTGTAGTTGCATCTGAAAAAACAACGTTATTAATTTTAATACGCGTGTTCTCACACAAGGTGTCTTTTTCATAGGTCATTTTATAATCCGGGAGGCCACTGCAAAAGAGATGGCCAATAAGACAAATGCATAAAACATTTTTTTTATTACTATAAACTATAGTCAATTCAAAGCCGTACTGCTGCCTCAGCTCAGGTTCAAATTGCATTTTTTTACTTAGGAAAAATCGTGAAAAATCGTTTTTTTTAAATAACTCAAAAACTATTGATTTTAGAAAAAAAGGTGTATAATCAAAATTAATGCTCTTATAAAACAACGTAATTTTTGTTAAATAAAATTTTTGTAGCTCTTTTAGTTTTTGGATTTTAAAGATTTAAATTTAAAATAAAAACGCAAATATCTCAAAAACTAAAAGAGCTACGAAAAAATGTGTTATACATAAAATATGCTTATTAATAAGGTCTATGAAAAAAGTTATATACACATTTTAAATAAAATAAGTAATAAAGGATATATAAGCAAAAAAGTGATTTTGGCCAAAAATCTTGCTAATAACAAAATTTTTTTGGTACAAGTAACCATACCAACTCCGATCCATCTAAAAGTTGATTCAAAATGTTCTATTCATTAAACGAAACAAACTAATACACATGTGACTCAAGGCAATGGGGGAGAACATGGTGGCACAGATATTTTAATTAATTTTTTTGGTATAATAACTCTAACCATTCCTATCCACTTAAAACTTTAACTAAAAAAAAATTAAACTCTATTTTATTGAAACAAAAAAAAGTGCCTCCTCTATCTGGGTGTTATTTACCTGGCAGGACGCTTAACATTTCTCAATCTCGTATGCTACTATGGGTATAGCTCATTGTTTAAGCCTTTTTATTATCGATTTAAATAATAATATTAATAATTTATAAACACAGTGACTCGTTCAGAATAATCTTGAGAAAATTTTAGTCATATTTTTAACATCAAAAAACATTTTTAATAGTTTATTTAGAGTTAAACTTTTAAAACATGTCTCTTATTAAGCTATCTACTTCTTTTAGGCTTAAAGCCTTTCTTATTTAAATTATTATATTAACCTATTTGTTTACTACTTTAAAATATAATTAAATAAAAGTTTAAACATTAATTTAAATAAAAAAAGTATGTGCTACGTCAATGTGGGTGCTATATACCTGGCGGGACGCTTGCCATTTCTCTGTCCTATGTTGCTAATATTTGTATTATTTGACTGTAAACCTAGAGGATGTTGATAGCTTGATAAAAAAATGTTTTAAAAGTTTAACGCTAAATAAACCATAAAAAAAATATGTTAAAAATATGATTTAAATTTTCTCCAGATCATTCTAAAAATATTTAAACGATAAGCTATACACATAGAAGCATAGGAGATCAAGAAATGTTAAGCATCCTGCCAGGTATATAACATCCAGATAGAGAAGGCACTTATTTTTTTTTTAAATAAAACAGAGTTTAAATTTTCTATAAGTAAAAGTTTCAAGTGGATCAGAATGGTACAGTTATTGGACCAAAAAAAATAAATAAAATATCCATGCCAGCATGTCATCCCCCATTGCCTCGAGGCACATTTGTAATAGTTAGTTTCATTCAATAAATAGAACATTTTGAATCAATTTTTAGATGGATCGGAGTTGGTATGTATACTTATTTGTACAAAAAAAAAATATTAGTAGCTACATTTTTGGCCAAATTGACTTTTTGGCTTATATCCCCTTTATTACTTATTTTATTAAAAATGTTTATATAAACCTTTTTCACAGAGCTTATTAAAAAGCCTATTTTTGTTTAATAAATTTTTTATAGCTCTTTTGGTTTTTAAGATATTTGCGTTTTTATTTTAAACTAAAATCGTTAATATCTCAAAAACTAAAGGAGCTACAAAAAACTTTATTAAACGAAAATCGCACAGTTTTACTAGACCATTAATTTTGATTAAATACGTTTTCTTCCTAAAAGTAATAGTTTTCGAGTTATATTGAAAAAACATTTTTCACGATTTTCCCTAGGTAAAAAAAAATAAATTTCAACTCGCTATGCTAAAGCACCAGTGCGGCTTTGAATTGACTATAGTTTATAGTAATATAAAGAAAATGATTTATGCATAACTCTTATTGGTCAGGTTTTATGTGGTGGCCTCTACTAGCGCCTATCCACAGTGTCTATTATATGAGCAAAAGAGATAGATAAAAAGTGGGGTTAACCGCAGGTGACGTCCAGCACAGCCACCTTAAATAACCAGTACCATCATGTAAAATAAAAAAATAAGAATTGACATACAATTTTTTAGTTCTTTTTTGTTTTTATCTGAATATAAATTTGATCATTATTTTAGAAAGCTATCTACTAGAATATTCTAGCTTGTTATGTTTCTTAATATAATTCCAAAATTATTTGTTTTCGTTTTTTTTGTTGAAACGTAGAAAGAAAGAAAATAATGTTCCAGACATTAATTATTTAATGAAATTTGTCCTTGACCACAGATTAAAACTTGTAACAAGAAAAATACTCATTTACATAATCATAAGTATTTTTTACGGCTTGATCCACTGGGTATGAAGGAACATCTACGAATTGTCAAATTGTAGAAATTTAAGTTTTAGTTTTAGAATATAGTCTTAAGTTAGTTATCTAAATTAAAGCTTTGTCGGTCAAACCATAGACTGATTGATTATTAGATTGGCTGAAAAATCAAACTGTTTATGTTTAAACAAGAGTATTTATCATGGTAAAATAAATGATTTCTTTTTTGCTTTACCTTAGACAAGAATTGATACTGCTGAGCCCCCTTATTGGCCGCCAATGTCTGATAGGCCGCCACTGTAGCGTTCAGTCCGGTAGCTCTCATCTTCGGCATCCTGGGTATTTTCGCTGGTGGTTCCCAGTCTGGTGGAGGCTCCAGATTTCTGTCGGGTTTAAATTTACGCGCGCATACCACCAGATGCCGCGACAGTTTACCTTTTTGATTATCCTCGAATGGACAAGAAGGACACTGATGGAATGCTGGAGCTCGTTCCAGATGCCCTAAAAAATTATTAAACTTGAAGAATGACCGGACAGTTATCCAGATTTTGTTTCAGTGATTTTTGTCAAAATAAGTAAATGAAAAAATTAGAAATAAATATTATAAACTTATATACCTCTAACAGCATGTTCAGCCTCCATGTGAAACAAAATATCGTGCGGGCTCCTGACCTCATATGGGCAGAAATTACACTTGTACACAAAGTTTTTCATGTGAGGCGTCTCCAAATGATAAGCCATTGCTAATTTGGACTCAGTCTTGAAATTGCAGAATTCGCATTTCTTGATTGCCATCCTGAAACAAAAAATCTGTAAATTTGATTCATTAAGAAAAAACGGAAGCTAAGAATCTAGTGCTAAATGGTTAATTTTAATATATAATGTTACCTCCCCCATTTTGGACAAGAATCAAGCAATATAATTTAATAAAGTATGATCTGTATCTTTATGTGCTTACTTAAAATGCTCATTGTTTTCTTTGCTCATCTCAATATTCTTCATCAACGAAGCGATGGTCTTGTTTGTCTCAGGGTTTGAGCCTTGTTCCCTTTCCCGTTTTCGTTTCTGCTGTTTCAGAAGATCGGTTTGGACATACTCCTGGACCATATTCAAACCAATATCAATGAAGAATTTACCTAAAATTGGGGAAAGGTAGTGAAAAACAACATAGTAATAATATTCTTTTTTCAATTTTTTAAACAATGGATTTTTTGAAAAATTAAATTTAGTAAACATACTTTTTATCCAAAAACCAACAACTGTATAATAACTTACCTAGAGGGCTATCAAAGTATGAATACGGTTTTTTAGATGCATCTACCGATTTTTCTTCCTCGTTTTCCTCCTCACTGCTAAAAGAAGCATCACTACCATCTCCATCACCTAAATAAATTTAAAATAATCACAATCCAAGAAAAAACGGTTTCGGCAAAATATATAAAATTTTACCTTGAAATTTTTGTATTTTAAACAGCATCATACCTTTTTTATTTTCCTCTTTTCCCTCTTCCTCCTTTTCCTTTTCCTTTTTCTCCTTCCTCTCTTTTCTCGCCTTCATTTTGTTATCTTGAATCTGCTTCTTAATATCTACCACAAAGTCTTTCAATACTTTCACAGGAGGTTTTTCATATACATATGGAACTGAAATTAAAATTTAAAAAATATATATAAAGAGGCGCTCTACAAGTAGTAAGTTCTGATTCATGTTTGTTCTCTACACACTAGTTTAACTTACCGATGAAAGATGGGGCCTCTACTACAAACATATCATCAGTCAAAGTCGGCAACAACGGTGCTGCTACTGGCTGCATGGTGGATATTATAGGGGAACTCTTAGAGGCCATGGACGCCTGATTGACCGGAATAGGCGTGATGGTGGCCCGCATATTCGCAGGATACATGCCTTGTGCGGGTACCGCTACAGGCAACATCGAATTGATCGCGCTGAAATTTGAGGTAGTGACGGTGACTGGCTGGTGTTGAGTGGGTTTGCTGGTTGGTGCTGGTACTGGAACGGGACCACGACCTAAATATTTAGAAAATGTATGATTATGTTCAAAATTTATTACTTCTAGTTTTGTTTTGTATTGACAGCCTACTGCTGACCAGATTTTGTTCCTGTGATTTTTTTTTCATGTTAAAAGTAAAAATATGTTACATCAGGTCATATGATAAATTACATTGTCCTTTTATACTTTTATGCAAGTATTACAATAAAAAAGGAATAACAATACTTTTCACTCACCCTTACCTGATAATATCGAATTAGTATCAATAATAACTAAAGTGGGTTCCTTCTTTCCTTGCTGAGGTGTGCTGCTCGAATTCTGGTTAGATTTGTTGGCGATTTCAACTAATCGCTTGGTGTCTTTTACCACAATTGTTGCACTGGCATCTTGAGTAACTTTCTTGACGCTCGGTATGCGTTCAACAGTTACTTGGTCGTTTACAGCTGAAAAATGACGATTTTATTGTATTAATAATTAATAAAAAAACAAACAAAAAAGTTTATTAATATTTTTAATTTTAAGTTAAAATTTATTAAGTTAACTTACCCAGAGGATCCTGTGGCATTATCTCTTCGATATCAGACTCCTCACTTTCATCTTGGACAGGAGGAGGAGGCGGCGTATCCTCCTTATCACTCTCAACATAACTCTTGCTTTTGTTAATATTTCTAGAGCTTCGTCTCGGAGTTATTGTTTCTTTTTTCTCCTTAATTTTTTTCTCTGGCGTTACATCTATGAGATCTATTACTTCTGTTGTCCCGTTTGTTTTGGGGACATCTACTATCATAACATCACCTACAACAAAATAATAAAAATGTTTAATTAATCTGTAGGTAAATAAATATTTGTTATCATTATAGACCGTCAGCTCATTAAAGAAAAAGGGACTAATTGTAACCAGTATACCCTTTTAAATAATGAATTCACTTTTTAAAAGGGCATACTGGGTATAATTGGTTCCTTTTTCCTTTAATGGGCAGATGGTCTATGCAAAAAAATATATTTATATAAGACTCTCACCATCATCTTCACTCTCATTTAGCTCAATTGTCTCATGGGCTTTATCTTTATCATCATCATCAATCTCATGAACCTCCTGACCTGAAATAGCAGAGCTAGCCGCGCTGGCCGCCCTTTCTTCTGTCCCATTTTCGGAAGGTTCATTCCGGGCTGACTCAGATTTACATTCTGACCCATCCTGACTATTTTCCTGCTCCTAAAGCATAACAATTATGAATTTGGAAGCTTACTTTAAAAGAAAACACATTAATTATATTTAAAAAATAGTTACCTGATCCCCATGACTTTTTTTGTCAGATTCATCATGAACATCTTGACTGTTGTCGTTTAATAATGGATCTTGGTCATGCACTTTAGATTCGCTAGTTTCTTCTGTACTACTTCTGAAAAAAATAAAAACATTACAGAGGACCAATGTTAATCTTCTATATAAATAATGTAAACAAACCTGCTGTCTTCATCATCATTCTTTCTATTACTAAGATTACTATTTTCATTAACTTCTTCAGTTTGTGGTATATTACAATTTTTATTCATTTCCTCATTCCTTGGTAGACTGCTGTTGGTGTTAGTATCTTCGTTCTCTTCTTGCGAGCTGGCATTTTCTTCATTTACTCGTTCCGACTCCATATTGGAGTCTTGGTCTTGACTATCTGGACTGCCTTGACTCTTATCTTCTTCGCTAATCTGACTGTCATGACTGTCCTGACTATCTTCGTCTACCGCGCTTTGACTACCGACTTCTTCCATGTCTACATCTTTATTGTCTGTACTCGCGTCTTTGCTCTCCATACTAACGTCCACGCTGACTTTTTCTTGATGAATTTTATTTACATTTACACTTTCCATATCTACATCTTTGTCTTGCATTTCTGTATCCCTGTTTTCCATTTCTATGTCTTTGGTTATGTCTCCGTTTAGTACAATACCTAATAAACATGGATGAAATAAATACCAACAGAAACAGTAATAAAATTGTTAGAAACGGCCTTTTTAAAATATTATAAAGTCTGGGTTTTTAAAAAGCTTTCTTTATGATTTATGAAGAAAGTTTTTTATTTCTTTCATAAATGTTTTATCTTTGTATTACAAAGAAAAAAGTATATATATTAGAGAAGAGACAAAATATACATAAATAAAAATGTATTGTTCACAAACCTTCTTCATTTGAGTGAATTTCATCGACCTCCCCCATTTCTGCTACTTCTGCCATAGCCACTTATGTCAGATCTGTCAAAAGAAAAAACTTTTGTCAAAATTTAACTATACTGCCCATAGTTGGCTGTGAGTAAAAACAGGAACATTTTTGAAAAGTTTTATAATAATTTTCAAACTTTAAAAGATATATATCCACTTTTGTGATGTTTATTAAATTTTTTAAAGGAAATTAAAGAAATATCTAATTAAACAAGAGAGATCAGCTGAGCTCTATAAGAAATAATTTAATTTTTGGGAGAATCGATATAAAGAATAATGTTTTAAATAACAGATAATTTTTCTTTAACCCTATATTTGACATCAATTTTAAAGAACAGCGAAAAATAATTTTAGCGCGGAAAAATGTTTAGAAGTAACATCAATGGCATATTAAGTAAAATGTGCACAAAATTACATTGTCATTATACTCTGTAGGGACATTTGTTTTTTTTAATATGATATGGCTTAAATTATTTAAAATAAGTTAAAATTATAAAATGGTACAAAAATCACAAAATAATTAATATCTTTTAATAAACATAAAATAGGCCTCAAAATCTTCTTGATACCAAATAAGCATTTAATAATGTACTAAAACAGGTTTAGCACAAGAGCTGGTAATGAATTTAGAAAACTTATTTTTAGCACTACAAAAGTATTTTTATTTTATAAATATAAGGAATTGAATCTCTGACAAGAACTTTTTTATTATTCTGTTACTATGCAATTATGAAAGTTATAACAAAACAACGGCATAACTTTTAGTACTTTAAAATTTTTACGTTTGGCCAGAATGTGTATGTGTATGAATATTTAATTGAAATTACGCCGACAAAATATTTCTGATCTTCCTATCTTTGGCCTTGATCCCAGTTTTGGGCGAAACAGAAAAATATTCAGATTTTTAAAAATTTCTATTGTATACTGACAGACGAAGTATTATCTGTAAAAAACAAGAATTATTGGATGTATGAGGTGGCAGGCATGTTTTTGCTGGAAATGCTTCAAAAAGATGTATATAACAAAAATCGATATATGCTCCTTTTTAAAAAGGTCAGAAACATGAATGGTGATTAAATTTCAAAGTCTTTGAAAATTTTAACAAGGTATAAAATAGTTGACAAAACTCGCGTTTAACGATGAAAAAGGACTTTCTTAATAATTGTGGTCTGGCAGAATTTTGGTCAAGTAAATTTGGAATTATACCCATTTGTAATGACGTCATTGTTGTTTATCTTTGTTTATCATATTCCAAACAGTGGTGACAACAAATTAAAAATTGCTGTCTGATGATTATTTATTTTTTATTAATTTGCCAGACCAATTATAAAATAAAAAAAAATATGTTTTATTTTTTCCTATACCTTATATAGTTTTGTGTTCAAAATAGGAGTGCCACACTTAAATTTTTATACCTATTCTACTGATCAAAACTTCTTCAAATGATAAAACATTGTACTGATGTCTTATACATCAATTTTACAAAAAAATAGAAAAAAAAATGTAAAAAAAAATTGGACAATTTACAGATCACCAGACAGTTGGTTTATTACTTGTCTAATATAAAAAAAGTAATAAGTCTATTTTTATACTTATTCTGGTTTACTCCCTTTTATGATGGTCACCGCTTGGACTATAATAAATGGACTGGAAAAAAAGATTTTGTCAAAAAACAAAAATTATTTCAAAATTGTAATTTTATTTCTCGTTGCTAAAAAACGAGAATTTTTTAAACAACCCTCGTATCTTGAATAATATCTAATTAGGCTTGCTAAACAAACTTTAACATGAAAAAAATATGTACGACATAGTTTCACAATACACATATACTTAATGCATTCTAATATTAGATACAAATAAACGAAGGTGGAAAGTCTGGGGCTTCTCCAGATGAACTGTAAAAGGATGCATTAGAGTTAGATTTTGTGTTATCATATTGGAAGCATCTAGGGGAGGGATTATAAATAGAACAAAAACTGCAACAATATTTAAATACTTGTAAATTTGGTAATTGTGTAGAATCGCTGGCCACTTTTTTGGGATGTAAAATCAACATGATTCATTTTTTTTGAGTTGTCAAATATTTTTATTCTTAAAGTTTATTAAAAATAAAATAATTTAATATTTTTTCGAAAATGTCAATTTAAAAAAAAATGAAAAAAAAGTTGAAAAATCCAAAAATTCATATTTTTGATTTTTTTAATTATTTGTCTTTACACGTAGAATATAAAACAAATCACTAGAAACTGCTAAACTTAAATGGATGCATTTTATTGGCTAAAAACTTAAAAATACCCATTTTTTATTTTCTAAACAAAGATTAACACCAAAAAAATTTTTTTTTCTGGACCAACAAAAAAAATATGTCAATATCTCTTTTTTTGCTAAAAATAGTAACAATTTTTCATGTGCTAACTTCTAAGTTAGGTATTGCCTGATTAAAAAAAAAGTTGCAAAGATAGAAAGTCCATATCGGAGTTATGTAAAAAAAAGTTAATATTTTAACTTTCTTAAATACAGGTTGAAACAAAAATAATTGTACATGCCATTTTTTTACCACCTTAAAATTAAACTTCTTTTTAAACATAAACAAACGTAAAATAAAATTGTTCGTACAAAATTTTACCCATGTAAGTTTCCCTACTGTTATTATTTAATCATAGTAAAATATAAAAACAAACGTTAACTACCATTAAAAAAAATTGACAACAACCGCAGAGCACCAAACGCTAACATCTTGAAACACCCGGTATAAAAGATATAAAAAACGATAGAAAACGGAAACGGCGATTAGAGAAGGACGGAGTCGTAGTAAAAAAGGACAGGTGCGTGTTCACAGGAGGCTCGCCGCGCGCCACTGTGAAACACATTTCTTGGGCAATAATCATTTTACCTATCTAAAGTTTTATTCTGTCATGTTACTCATTGCGCCAGTTTTAAAAAAGTTTTTATTACCCTAAAATTTTTAATTTGGATTTATTTTTTAAGGATTCACAAAAAATTAAATGACTAATGGATCTTGGAGCTTTATTATTTTGCCCCAGATATTTTTTAATAAGTGTAAAGTTTTTACCGACATTAACGGCGTGATTCTAGCTGGTATTAGAACATTTTTTATTTTACAATAGAGTATTTAAAATAACAAAAAAATAAACTTTGTTAAAAATCTTATTATTTAATTATTTTTTTAAATTAACCCCCATTCTGCTTTTGAAAGTTTTTGTTTTATTTTTTAGGGATAATTTAAGCAATATCAACTTTAAAAAAGTAAATTGACAATAATAGCAAAAACAGTAGATTTAACTTTCCATTTAATTGAAAGAAGTACTAATATCGAAAAAAAAATCGTTCCACAAGATTTTTGCAGCCCTTCACCTTTTTGGGGCTTTATCTCGGGTCTTTAGATTATGAAACACGTGATGTCCTAATTCCTTCCGTCGGTGTGTCTGTCTGTTGGTGCCATAACTTACGAACGGGCTGAGATATTAATGTTAATTTGCAATAACTTAAGAAAAATAAATGACCTAATATTTTTTAGCAATATGGCTTTTAAAAGAGGGGTTAAAAGGGGATATTTTAGGTCACACTTAATACTAATAATAATAATAAATAATAATAATAAAAATTCTATAAAATTATGGACGACGATGTCCGTAGTAAGAGGGTTTTTTTTTTAAATTAAGTTGTGTATCATTCTGAACGATTTTGAGGCCAAGGAATTTAAAAATAATAATATGCTAATGATTAATGACGAAGGGGTAAATTATTGAAATTTTCATGCAAACTCGCCCAATTGGAGATTAAAACTTGGTGATATACAGTTGTTTTGGTTTTATTTGCCGATGTCGCAAAAAAAAACATTAAATTACGAAAAAAAAAACAACTAAAGAATAAACTAAAATGCTTCAGTTAGAATTAGTAAATAAAATGCCCCTTTATTATTATTTATCATGTTTTGTACTTAACTAATAGTTAAAAACATGATAAATATTATTAAAGGGATATTTTATTTAGTAGTTATTGTATAAATGTATTAAAAAAAGTACAATTTTTTAAAATAGTTTGTATTCCTAACTGTCAGATCAATTTTTAGTCAGTTAACATATTTTCTCACAATAAGCTTATAGAAAAAAAAATCTTTCCCCATTAGGGGTCATCCAGAAATTACGTCAAGAAGTATGGGTGGTCATCAGCTTTTGTGACATCACATGTAAAAATCTAAATTGTTTAAAATATTTGATTTAATGTTAATTTTATTAAAACATATTTTTAATAAAAATAATAAAAAAATTTGGAAGTATTGCTTTGATTATTTTTAGATGTAAAATTTCAAAATATGTGATGTCATACTAGGGGGAAGGGGGTCTCACAAATGTGACGAGTTGTGACAGGGACGAGGGGGTCAAAAAATCATGAAATTCGTGTGACGTAATTTATGGATGACCCCTTATAAGTAAAGGGAATATTGTAATCACTAAAAAATCACACCTTCATTTTTTTAAATTTCTTTAAGTTTTGGAGGCCCTACAGTACAAAAAACTTGACTTCCCATTTCCACCTGTCTCTAGGTATGTCTGTATGTTGGTAACATAACTTCCAAGTGAAATAGACTATTATTTTGGTATACCTACATATAATTTTTCAGAAAAGTAAGCCACCTATTGTTTTTAAGTGTTACTGCTTTAAGAAAAATGGGTAAGAGAGGTTTATGTTTTATGTGTATCTTTTTCAATCAAAATAGGTTGCTCTAGGAAGGATTTACTTTCCAGAACCACAGGGGTTTTATAAAGGAGGCTGGGGGGTTAAAAGGAAAAACTCCAATATATTTTAAGTTTTAAGCTATTTTCACTTTTTTTGTGGTCAGTTTAAAAAACATTTCCATTTTTTTAACTTATACTGACACATGTTTACAAGCAGAGAACTAATTTAAAGAACTAGCCTAGTTGTGCTAAGCTTAGCTTACAATTAGCCAAAATAAACCAAGAACAAATTTATATTATAATTTACATTTACTAAAAGTTTTAACAACTGTCCATTAAGGAACTCTTTTTCATGTAGATATCTACCATACCTATCATTTAGAAAGAAAATTATAACATAAACAAATTATAGATTAAATAAATCAAATCAAAGGTTTTACCTAAAAACACTTAGAATTAAAACTATATTAATAAACAAAGTCCTTATTAATGAATAAAATAAAAAATATTAAAATATATTTTTTTTACTAAATAGGCCAAAATACAACTAGACATTCGTTTATTTAAATAAAACTATATTTATTTTTCACTACTTATGGTAATAAAAGAATTTTTTTAATGCCCACAATATTTTTTATTATAAAATTTAGAAGAAAAACACAAAGTAAACAATAAAGTTTCTAACCTAATTGTTTTGAAAAGTTTTCTATAATTTCTGTTGTTTATATTATATTGGGGTTGTAAATATGCTATAATTTTCGGGGTCGACCGGCGAAAACCCGTAAGTTAATATTACGAGCCTCCGCCACTGTGTTTACTTGGAGAAATGATAACAAAATCCCCAGCGCCGAGCGCGACGCCACTGAATGGAAAACCCGACCCTGTTTCGCCAATACAGCCCACCAGGGGGCCAAAGGGGGCTCAGGGCCCCATTTTTAATACATAACCATGCATATTTACCATAAAATAGTTTGAATTATTTGAATTCCCGCCACGGCACATGAGATATCACTGAAAAGAAACACAAAACATCTGCACCGTCCAATCGCGAGGTGATTCCGAACAATCGTAAATACCCGAACAAATGTTGGCCGATATTTACCCGCGATATTCAAATGTATGTACACGTGAATTCACTAAAAAACGGCGTTTTTTGGGTTTAAAAAGCGTTGCTTTAATAGGCTTTTGTTCGTAATTTAGACAGAAATAGCGGAGGACGATCACAGTTACGTCGCTAACCCTTGGCAACGCACTAAACTGCCAATATGGCGTCTAACGGTACGTCACGTGACCAAATAGTGACGTCGCCTCTCTCTCCTCGCTTCGTCCGCGCGGCGGCGAAACACCGATCTCTTTCAATTTTTACTTTACGTCAGCAAATGGACACTGAAATTTTACAACAAAATTTCCCACGAAATGGATTATCGATTCGGACACATAAAAAAATACCAGCCAGACGACTTTTTTATAGCAAATCTTTAGAAGGCCTTGAATTAAAAATTACCCAAATCCTAGACAAAACAATTACCTAAACCTTATTTTTTATTTTGTTAGTTTATGCAAATTTTTTATCGTTAATAATTTTTAAAAAAATGGGACAGGTATATTGCACCTCACTAAATTTCAAAAACCTTTGGTACCTACGTAGGTACGTGCTACTTGTCTACTTAGTAGCGCTAGAAAAATAACACTATTATTAAGTGTTTAAGAAAAAAAATGCAAAATTGGTACCAAGGTACCGCGTAAAAAGTCTGTAAATCTCATTTTGCTTGTGTTTTATATGATTCCAATTTAGCCGATAGCTTAAAATACAAAAATCCATTAAAGAAACGGCAAAAAATTCCTCTTGAAAGGCTAATAGAGATATACATAAAATGTGACCGTTTTACCCTAAAATTATAGTCAAAAGTACTTAATATCTTTTAAAAACATAAATAAATTAAATTTTTAAGCGCTAAAATGCTTTAAAAAGTCTTAAAAATCAATTAAACATGAGCCGGCTTAACGCTAGTTCAAATATCGTTTCGCGCCCATTCGAAATTCAAATTTTCATTTGAATAATTCCGAGTTTTCCCCAATAATATTATTAAAGATGGTTTCCAGGCGTTGTATAATAATTCCTAAATGAGGCTACAGGCTGTACACCACGCCCGATGATGAAAAAAACTCGGGTCTAACCATCCGACCGTCCCTCGCTCGAGCGAAGAATGGTTTGGCCCGAACCTCATTTTGTTCATGCTGACGCTGTTTCTAATAAATTTTTCTCGACGTCTGCCATGGCCTATGTCGGCCATGGCACTTTCCAATTTTGTTTAAAAATAAATTTCGACTTTGTTAAAAAGCCCCCTCCCCGCACTTCCCTTCTGGAAACTATTTGAGAAATGTTTTTTTTCTGTTAAATTTTTATGTTTCGAATAAATTTATAGTCGTTTTTCGCAGATTTTTTGTTATTGTGTTTTTGTTTTTTTTTTGTCGCGAAATTTCTGTGAGATAAACTATTATTATTAGGTACCCACGGAACTATCGATGACGCAAGATTGTTTTTGCAAGTTTCTATCTAAATTTCATTATAAGATTTTTTTTCCTTTTATTATCTCCTGTAACTTACCTTAATTACTAAATTTGTTAAACACTAGCAATGTATTGCAAGTTATACAAAAAAACACATCAATACATATACGGGGGATTTTTAAAAAGAACAGAAAAATTATTAATTTATTTTTTTTATCTTGTGGTAATGCACAAAGGCTTAATGAATACGTACTGACGTACCGTGGATGTTTAAGGGTAGTAAGAGGTAATTTACTAATACCAGATTTAAAGATTTAGGAGTAAGAAGGGGAAGGACAAGCCTCTGCAGGTACCAGGTTCCACTTTCTAGACACTCCAGGCATGAGGAGAGGGAAAAGTGGGAGTTTGGGGCTTTTCTGGACAGATTGTAAAGGGAGGTATGTGAATGTCACTTCTTACTTGCTTATTGGAAATGGCAAGGAAAAATTATACAATTTATTTTTTTTAAGTAGGAGTCATGGAAATACCTACAAAAGAGAGGCAGGCTCGCCACAGCTCATGGTGGACGAAAGAAGGAATTAGGGTAAGAGTAGGGGCACTAATAAGGTTGATGGCTCTTCTTTGGATGGGATCAATATCAAAATTGCCAAGGATTGTGGGAAACCCTTTCTGAGATATGTGAACAATATTTGATGTTACTTTAAATTTGTGTGCAGTTTTCTTAGGTCCAATAAATTTTTTAAATTATTTTGGTTAGGTTACTTTTTTAACTGGTAATTAAAAAATACGGCGATTGTATCAAGAAAGTTCCTAGTCCCAAAAAACCCGAAATTTTAAAAGAATGAATGCACTTGCGACGTGGAAATGTACACGACGTGGAAATGCCTCCAAACTTTAATTTAAATTATTAAAAAATAAACGGAACTAACCATAAATTAAAAAAAATTAGCTGAAAGTATTGTATATTTAAATTTTGTAATATTAAAAATAGGTATTTTGATTATTGTTTATATGTTTACACATTTTTTTGGTACTTATACATTACAATGAAGGTTCTCAAAATGTGTCTTTCTCCATCCATCAACTTCTACCGTAAATTAAGTTTTCTAAGAAATGGATAATAAAATGGTTCTCCCTTTATGGTTCTTTTACCTGTATAAAATTTCCCTATTTAAAATCTACAAATCCAAAAATCTGTCAACAAGCATTTCATATGTAATAATCATATTTTTTTTTGTTTTAGCAAAGGAAACTTGTTTAAAAATATGTAAAATAAAAAAAGCTTTTATATTATTAGGTTATATAAAGATAAAAGTGTAGCCTCAGGGTGCTAAGTAGAGGCGAAAAATGAAGACCCGAATTAATTTTTAATTCTGAGGAGAAAACCAAAAATACTTTTTTGTAAATTTTTCTTAGTTTCCAAGATATTTCACTATAAAGTTTTGCCAAAAAAAGAATGTGTCGCTATTCTTAGTTGGCGCTTTCAAACTATTACGTCATATGAAATCAACTTTGACCGTTGTCAAAAGTTAGACACTTGTCAATCTGTTATTGAAAAAATCACAATACACATAAACTATATCACCGTATTCTTCGTTAGTGAACTCCATTTTCTTGTGATTTTTCCAAGAACAGATTGACAAGTGTCTAACTTTTGACAAAGGTCGAATTTGATTTCATATGACGTAATAGTTTGAAAGAGTCAACTAAGATTAGCGACACCCACAATGTGTTTTAAATTTTTTTCTTTGGCAAAACTTTATAGTGAAATATCTTGGAAACGAAGAAAATTTGCAAAAAAAGTATTCTTAGTTTTCGATCCAGAATTAAAAAATTAATTCGGGTCTTAATTTTTTGCCTCTACTTACCAATCACCCTGTATAATAGTTGCTTACCTTTGCTTAATAAGGTAGTTTCAGGAAAACCTAAAATTAATTAACTCATTTATTTTAAAAACTTTCTTACAATTATTTTAAATTTAGTTAAAAAATAAAATAGAATTTTTTATTTGTTTATTTTACGTTTCGAACTCTCAAAGAAACCCAGATAAAATCGGTGTTAATTTTTCTTTTAAAAATTAAAAAAATGAATATTTTTCCAGTTTTTTTCAACAAAATGCATCCATATAAGTTTAGCAATTTCTACGTGTTTCTTTTATATTCTATTAATTTAGAATTTACAATTTTTGGATTTTCATTTTTCAATAAAATGTTTTAATTATTTTTTTTTAATATTCCATTTTAGAACTCTAAAATGGAATATTTAACTCAATCATGTTATTTTACTCAAAAATAATGCTCATTAACCAAATAATTTTAATCATTATTCAAGTTTTAGCAAAAATTTGTTGAAATGTTTTTTATCTTGAAACGGTCCTGGGACCTGGACCGAAGCGGTCCCATCTGGCCAGTACTTTTATTAACTTTAAGAGGTTTTCTAGCTAAATCTTTTTTCCCCGAGTAAGGATTAAATTTTATTATTTTTGTGGTATGTTTTATATTTATATATGTTCCTATCGTTGAACTTTGCATATTTCATAGGGCATTCTAGAATGGCCTAACTACTGTTACCAAATATCCGATTTGAATTGTTCTATCAGAATGATTTGCATCCAGAAGTTTCAATGGCCAGTGATTATATTGTTTTAGTTTCTCAATCGTGTAGCCATACCTCAGTCTTTTTGAAACCGTAAAATATGGCAGAGCACTAACCAATGAAACACACTAAAACTCATATTTTTCAATACCCATGTAGACGCAATAGTTTATTCCTAAAAATAGCTGTACAAAACAGGCTACTGTCGAAATTTTTAATTTTCTGAATGAATCCAAATTGGATATTTCATAACACTAATCAGGCGATTTCAGCCTGTCCAATTTTTAAAGAAAAATTTAGGTTAAGTAAAAACTTCAAGGGTAAGCAAAATCAATTTTGGTGTTCTTCTATAACTTTATGGATTTCGATGTATGAATCCCACGTGACCAAAAATCCGCTCTATCGAAGTAAATACAGAACATTATTCACAAAACATAACTTTATTGTGTTTTTATCAAAAGTAAGTAAAAACAGACTTTCTAAACCTTGTTACATTAAGTTTGCCTTAAAAAGCATTATTTAAAGTCCACAATAGAAAAATTACTTACCGAAAAATACTTCTTCCTATCTTGGACCTCTAATACTCGTCCTCCTGATCTTCCTGATCGAAAGACAGCAGACTTTTATTTTTCAACTTTTTCACTTTTCGATCTTTGTCTTTCGAGTCCGAAGATCTCTTTGAAGTCGAAGTATTGGTTTTGTTTGGTTGAGAATCGGAAGAACCCTGTTCTACAGACTCCGGTGCCTTTTTGGTTGGTTTTTTAAAGACAATTGGTGCGCTGAGATCTGCTGGTTTCTGTTCCTCTTCTGTGGAAAAAAAAGGTGTTTTAAGAAATAGAATAATTGGCAAGGGCGTAACTAGGTACAAGCAGTGGGGAGAGCAGCTGCTCCCTAGCAGGTAATATTTATCATTTATGTGTAGATGTAAAATTTATACTTACATTGAAGGGATTGACAATAACACAGGTCCACAAAAAAAAAGTGGTGTGTGCTTGGTGTCGGACTACAAGAAAATTCTGGCATATATATTTCCGCTGAACACGAATCTGAAGTCAAAACTGGGGGTTAAACAGCAAAAAATTAAGAAAATCCCAAAAGACCGACACGGTGCATTTCCCTGCAGAAACCTGCAACCACGAAATGTTTTGACTACGACTACATAAACTATAAGAGATACAAAAAATTTCATAGAACAAAAAGAGAGCTTTTTAAATTGTCTATAAAAAAAGTGTTATAAACATTTTTGATAAGATAAACAATAAAAGAGATATAAACAAATATGTAATTTTGACAAAAAAATTCAGTCCAAAATAGGAAAAAAAATGTTTTTTAATTATTAATGAGATTTTTTTTTTAATAATAAATTATTTATTTTATTCATTCTAATCCCAAATCACTGACACTTTGCAAAAAAAACCCAAAAATAAAAGAAATTTATTTTCAAATTTTTTACCTTAAAAAAAATCCTAAAAATTCGGTTTTTCGATTATAACTCGAAAAATATTGCATTTAGAGAAACATTTTATATAACTTAAATTAAAGGTCTTGTAAAAATACATTAGTTATGTCAGGTAAAGTCGTATTTCTTTTATAGTTTTTAAGATATTAACGTTTTAAATTAAAAAAATTGTTAAAATCCATAATTACGCCTTTTCTCGATTATTTGCTGTTTGGCCCTTAATTTTGACTTTAGATTCATGTTCAGCGGCAAAAATACTCCAGAAAATCCTAGTTCGACACCCAGCACACACCACTTTTTTTGTGGGCCTGTGTAATTATTACCTTAGAAATGTATAATTATTTTTTATTACCTTAAAGATCTGTAAATATTTCTGTTTTCCCCCCACCCTTAACAAAATCCTAGCTAGCTCTTGATTTTTTGTCTAATAGATATGGATTACTGTTGTCTGTATAGTTTAAAAGCATTGTTTTGACAAACAAGGTATGGTCTGTCTCAAAGTATACCGTGTTAGCTCTTGCCTTCATTTATGGATTATACCTGCCGACAGCAATAAAACTGCGGATCGGTAGGTATTAAAGAACAGAAGATTAGGGACGGACTTTAATAATATAAATATTTAAATTTATTGTTTATTTAGGTAAGTATAATCCTAAAATTACATTAAGAAATTAAATATATGCAAAGTTTTAATAAATTTATAACTGCATTATCTATACATACATTTTTAATCTAAATATCTAAATCTAATTCTGTTTCACTATCAGAGTCATCATTGAGATTAATTACAATAGGATTTATGTTGTTTTGATAGAAATGTAATGTAAGAGTCCTCAATTTTTATAAGTGCTGTAGTGAATTTTTCCGCTCAACTGGTATGTTAGTAATTACATTTTTTATCAAATTTATAACACTGGGACTTAAAGTAGGTTAACATTTTCTGCTCTTATCTTGATTTTACTTGGTTCCACAATGCTCTATGGGGTTAAACATACAGTGATACGGAGGAAGCCGTATGCCCAGCCTGTTCAGCCAAATTATCACATACATATTGTTATTTAATTGCATATGAATTTAGGACTTCCAAAAGATGCGTTTTTTTTTGTAACTAAATTCAAAATAAATATCATTTTCTAACAAATATTCCTGGATTTCAGTTTTTGAACTTGATGAAGCTGGTGCTTTGTGTAGCAGACGGCTGTGGTAGCTTGCGTTATCCATGACAATTACACTGTTGTTTGGAATATTTTTTAAAGGATAATTTGACACCAGTTTTCAAAAAGTTCTGCATTGGTATCGTTATGATAATCCAAGCTAAAATGCTTAATATTCTTTGCAGACAACATCAATCAGTTTGGGACAAATCCTTCTCTGAACCAGCGTTATTATGGTAATGCGTTTTCCTTTATTTGAAGGTGTTTCGTCTGACAGTTTTGACTGGAACAACCCATCCTTTGATACTGTGTCGTGTATCGAACCATGTTTCATCAAGGTAAATTATGGATCTGTTTTCTAACCTATATCTTTTAATTTCTTGAAGGTAATTAAATCTCCAAGTGCGTAATCTGTGCGATTCCATTACTAATTGTCTTTTGTCTATTTTGCGGTATTTAAATCCCATTTTACAAACAACTCTATGGAGGGTGGCACGGCTAATATTTATATTGGTTTCGTCTTCGTCTAGCTTCTTTTTCAATTTATCCAAGGTAGCAATAACTCCACTTTCATAAAGACAA
This sequence comes from Listronotus oregonensis, assembly GCA_019359885.1. Classification (NCBI taxonomy): domain Eukaryota; kingdom Metazoa; phylum Arthropoda; class Insecta; order Coleoptera; family Curculionidae; genus Listronotus; species Listronotus oregonensis. The sequence goes on from JAHBCN010019532.1 coordinate 230,005, forward strand.
TATATTTTTCTTTTTATTAGGTCCTGATCACTATTCCCTATACGGTGAGATTGAAAATCACTACGTTTTTTTCTTTTTTTTTTTAATTCTTCACTAATAATAATATCCCTTATCGATGATATTGGAGTCTTTGTAAGTAGACAGGTTTCTTTTAAAACTTCTTGTTTAATTAGATCTCTACTGATTAAAGTTTTATACACTTTTTTTACAACCTGTTTGCATCTAATGACAAAATGATTTCGACGCGACATAGTTATATTCTCGTAAAACAACTTTTTTGAAACGCACAGTAAAAAACGGTTATTCAACACTGCCACTAAAATATTAGCCAAAATATTTATATGCCTAATGGTTAATACACAAGAAATACCTGGCCCACCTTTGCCGTTATGAACAAATGGGTTTACCCTATAACAATAGGGAATAAAATCGTTAAAGGTTTATTGGGGTATAGTCCGTCAAAAGCCATAACGATATACTTTGAGACAGACTATAATTCTCCTATTAAGAGTTTAATTTAATCATCATAATCAAAAGTAATGGTGGCTATGACAAATAATTAACTATAATATCTTTCAAAAGTAACGTTTGTCAAACAAATTACGTCTATGTGTATCAAACACTTGCCAGAAACATGATACCTGTTAAATGTATCAACTTGTATGTATGACAAATGTAAATAATATGACACATTTAAAGAATGAATCTGTCAAAAATATTACATTTTTAGTAAATCTTACATCCGTGAAAAAAATGGGTATCCAAAATGAAAACACATGTCAAAATTAACGCTTTTCCAAAAGAATGACGTCAAAAATATTATGCTTGTTTAAAATATTACATAATTATAAAATATCATACATGTCAAAAATATGACAAGTGTCAAGCTTGACATTTGCGACTAAAATAACACAGGTCAAAATGTTTATCTATCATATTTATTACGTCCCAAAAAATGACAGATTAAAAAAAATAAAATTGTTTAAAAAAAATCAGATTTCTAAAAAAATTCACCTGGTAAACATATTATAATACTTGTCAGAAAGGGGCCATTCATTAATTAAAGGTCCCGAGGGAGAAGGGGGTTAAGAAAATCTATACATGTCCTTATCTGGGGGGAGGGGGGTAAAACCCATTCTTACGTAATATTTTACAAGTCGAAATTAATTATTAAAAATCTAGTTCTATTTCGTATGCTGAATGGTTTTTTTTCATTCTATAATTATTTTACAAATTTTTATTGTTTATTAAAATTTTAAAATCTTAAATGTGTTTATTTTCAATCATTTATAAATTGTTATAAATAATATTATTATTATTAGGCTAAATCTAAATTATCTGCTAAAGAATAAAAATATTTGATTTACGTCAAACTGTGAGTTTTAAGGCCGAGTGATGATCGCGTTGTTAAATTTAGCAATGGATTTAGCAATTGTTAAAAGTTAACAACGGTTTAGAATGTTTAACAAAACGTCATTGTCAGTGTTATTCAATGATTTTAGTAGGCAACCTGTCAAAATCTGACATTTTGTTAAACATTCTAAACCGTTGTTAACTTTTAACAATTGCTAAGTCCATTGCTAAATTTAACAACGCGATCATCACTCGGCCGATAGTGTAAGTGATCCTTTTCTAACGTTATATTATCCAGAAAAACGAGATTAAATCTTACGTAAGAAGAGGGAGGGGGAGTTCGAGAAATCTTATGTACCCTTACATGAGGGTAGGGGAGTCAAAAATCGTTAAAATCATCCTTACGAAGTTATGAGTGACCCCAAATGACATAGGCCAAAAATATGGTGTATTTCAAAGCTTTTGGTTTCTACATGCCCCAATAGAACCATTAAAAGCATGGAAAATTTGGTTTTTAATAAAGCTTTTACATAAAACCCGGTCTTATCCTGAGAACATTCTTAGTTTCTGTTTGGTTATACCAAGTGTGTCAATTTTTAGTTTCATAATATGAACCATAATAAACGAAGCTCCCTCGTAAATTTACGTAGAAAAAAATATAGAGATTTTTCCTAATAATTTAATAATAATTGATTATGTATTAAAATATAAAATATAAGAGATAAATAATTTAAATATTGTACAAGGTGTGTTAATACAGAATAGATAGACAAAAAACAAATCGAAATATTACAAGAACTAGGAAAAATCGCTAATTTAAATGTGAGTATAAAATGACGAGTATAAAAAGTATTAACTAAAATTTTGGCCAAATTTAACCAAAAAATCAAATATTTCGATGGAATTCATTGTACTTGGAGAAAATGAATTTTTAAAAGATCGGAATATGCTTTCGTGGCGTTGTTGAGTAAATATTTTTTCCAACATGGCCGCCAACTCTACCAAGCCAGCCAGCAAAACTTGAGCGTGGGGAAACCTTCAAAAGCCCCTGTCACGTGATCACTTCGTTTTATACAATATTAGAGAGATTTCGCAACGCGGCGTTATACGGCAACGTTATTTTTATTGACCGTACTTGAAACACAATTACGTATGACGTATTTATTTTAAAACTTTTTATTACTTATCGATTTTTTTACTAACAAAAAATCTTTTTGAAATATATTTTAATAATATTTAGTAATTATATGCCTATTTTTTAGAGGAAATCATTATTTTTATAAAATTGGTTTTGTTTTCTTGACCGTTTGACAAATATTAAATTTTTTTAGATATGCTAATGATGGTTTAAGTAAATAAACCGAAACGTCTTAACATTAACTTTTTTTCAAAAAAATGACCGAAAAAAAAACAAAAAATAAACAATAAAGTATAATTTTTATAGGTTTTGCTCGGTGTGGAAATTGGTTAATTTGGTAATGTGGTACGTCTGTCAGTCTGTTGGCGCTAGAACTTTCGAACTGAAACTAATAATAATTTTTTATTTGGTATACCTGTAGAAGAGTAAGCCACTTAATGTTTTTGAGCAATATGACTTCAAGGGAAAAAGGTTTGAGAAGGGTAAAGATTTAAAGTTTAGGTGATATTTTTATAGTTTCTTACCTCCTTTTGCAATCAACATATCATATGAATGTTTTACTGTCTAGGGTTGCAATGTCATTTTTAAGGTTTTTGGAGCCAAGGAATTTAAAAATCATATGATTTATTAATAATATCCTGTTTTATACAAAATCGACAAAAATCGAACCTGGCCTTATTTTACTTCTGGTATTTATATAGAAGTGGGGCTCCAGTGTTTTTTGACCATAAAAAATCGAAAAATGAATAAATTTACAATTTTTTTTAAAATGTTTTACTCGTCATCGCATTTGTAAAAAAAAATTTAAAACTTTAAAAACAATGATTTCATGAAAAAATTTCATTTGAAAAGTCCAAACATCTTTTTTACTTTTGACTAAAGATTTAAAGGTCATGCATTAATTTTTCTTAATATTTCTATTTTTTCTTGTTGCGCATCAAAATAGAATAATTAATTTTTTTTAAATTAATTTTTCAATTTTTTTTTAATTAAAAAATTTACATTTTTGAAAAAAAAATAGTTCTGATTAGTTCTAGTTGGTTCTTTTTAATGTTCTACTGGTCATCGGAATTTAATTTTTATTTTTTTTAAATATTCTAAAAATTTGTAAATATCCTAAAAATTAAGCTATCGTTTTGCATGAAAAACGATCATGGGAATAAATTTGGCAACATAGGTGGCTGTGCTGACGTAAGTTGTAACCGGATGTGTTTACCCTAATTTTATGTGGTGGGTGGCAATAGAACACATGGTTCTAGCGCTTGTTGCTTAAGGGCGGTCCTTTATCCGAAAACTGTATCAAACACGGCCGGCAGAGTTTTCCCTTTCAAACCTCCCAAATTTTAAATAACAGGTCGTTAATGCAAACTCGCTTCTCTTATTTCTCACTGCTCAACCCAACGGCCAAAAGTGGTGGTTAGTAAGTCCTTACGCGCCCAGAGCTTTAGGCCTTCGTGGACAGTCACAAAAATAAAATAAAGGAACTGTGTTTAATTTTTTTTTTAATTTTATGTTAATATTTTTTCCTGGATACACCCGTTATTTAGCACAAGCTTCAAACTCGATGCGAAAACTCTCCTTGTTACCGAATCGATGGCGTCACAACATATAACTGACTAACTTGGGTACCAAAATGGAAAATATGCCACGTTGTAAAATATAAGCGCATTACTGCTCGATCTTTTCATAAAAAAACAGTTAGTTTTTTTCATACGATTTAAAAAAATAGATTTTTTTAAGTTGGTAGATTTTATTTTTACCTTATAAAAATGAATTATTCACAAAAAATCTATTTCTATTTTCTATAAGAGCCTTTATACATATACCAGAATTTTTCCCAAAATTATTACCGAAAATTTACTCACCAAAAAATTTTTTTTTTCATCCAACGAAAAATAGTTTTCGGGATGGGAAATGTCAGTTCAGCCTAAAAACAGTTCTAATTAAATTTAATTTTAATTTACTTTTTAAATTATGTATCTAATTACATCAGTAATAAAAACGATAATTTTTTAGATGTGTGGCTCCACTTTTTTGGGATTAAAATCAACAGGATTAATTTTTTTTGAGTTGTCAAATATTTTTATTTTTAAAGTTCATCAAAGATAGAATAATTTTAAAAAAATAAAAAATGACAATTTTTTTTTATTATTTTATTATTATTATTTTAAATTAAAATTATTCGTCTACACGTAAAATATAAAACAAATCACTAGAAATTGCTAAACCTAAATGGATTCATTTTTTGACGAAAAACTTGAAAATACCCATTTTTTCTCCAAATAAAAATTAACACCGAAATGTTTTTTTTTGATTTTTCTTAAAATATTCGTAAACTCGAAAAATAGAAATAAAATGAAAAAATGCAATTTCTTTTTTCGATTTTTTTTGTTTAAAAAATGGGTGGAGCCAAATTTTAACCAACCATAAAACATAAGGGTATTCAATAACTTCAATGGAGATCATATCAAAAAAATTATTTAAGATGAGAGCCAAGTTCCTATTTAAAAATATTGGTTTCTTAAAGTACTGCGATTTAGAATTAAAAAGTTTTTTTTTGACTTTGCAAGTTTTTCACTGATTTATCTGTATTAGTGAAAAAAGAACATTTATTAATTCAGACAGATCAGTAAAAAAAATGCCAAGTCAAAAAAGAACTTGTAGTCAAAGCAGTAAGTTGAAAATGGTAAAAAATAGAGTGCGATAGCTCATTCGATCCGGAATAATGTCTAGACAAATGTATCGGAAGCATTTTTTGGCACATAAAAAATTGCAAAAGTTATAAACAATTCAAGAAAAAAAAAATTCGTTTTTCGCCGATATCTCATAAACTATTAATGTTTTAGATATTTTAAAAAAAGATCCTTAATTGAAAGGAAATTCCCAAAAAAAAACTCTGGAATTCCGAAACTCTATCTCCATTATTTATAAATTTAATTTAACGCTGAAATTGGGCCTTCGCGCGACCGTTTTTCTTTGCTAAATACTAAATAATTTTTTAAGGTATTAAATAATAATTAAAAATTTAAATAAATTGTTGTATATTCAGAACACTTCAAAATTTTTTCCGTTGAAAATTTAACTTAGAGGTAATTTTTCAACAAGTTAGAAAATTGTTAATTATAATTAATTATATTTAGTTTCGGGCCTTTTTTTTAAAGACCGAAAAATGTTTTAAATAAAAATTGTAGGATTTTTTCCCATATTATTTTTTAAAATTATCAGTAAAAAAATAGCAAGAAAAAATTGAAAATATAGGCAACTTCAACTTTTTTAAATGAAACACCCTGTATATTATGCGCTACAACCAAAGATCTTTTTTTTCTGATTTCAAATATATAAATTGATATATTTGGATGAACCATTTTAGATATTTTAGGTTTTATTAATAAATTACAAAAAAGTTTCATTTAGTATCAAAAAGCCATAAAACAATAGAATTTTATGTTGCTGAATTGGGTGAGGGTTTTTCCCAATGTTATTTTTTGATTAAACATTCTGAAAATTTTTGGGAATTTTATTTAAAACTTTGGATCCTGCGCAAAACCTAGCTATTTAATGCATATAGCTCGATCCTGATGTTTTGTTCAAGTTCTGAACGGAAAAATTTATAAGTAAAATTTTAAAATTTCAAAGGTTAAATAAATTTTATAATCTGTTTTATTAAGTTCAGATGCCCATCCGAGATTGATATTTAATTTTCTAAAATTATTAAAAGTATTTAGTGCAAGTCCAATAGAAAAAGTATAATAATTATCCTGAAAACGAGAATTCCAAAACCTTGTTTTTATGTCGTGCTGATCCTTTCTTCATTTAAAAGCTTTTTCGTTCAATAAACTTTCTTACTATGTATTTAATAGTATCTATAGATTACCGTTTTAAGGATATAATAAGTAATATTCCCTTTCATTTTTCCCATTATTTTGTTACCATAAAAAGACGGATAATGAGATTTTTTTTTTCTTGATCTGAATAATGAAAAAAATAAAACTACTTTTAATAGTTTAAATGATAAATTTCAACTTTTAACAATATCAATAGTCAAATTTATTAAAACAATTTTATTGTTTTCATAGCTTTCTTGATAATAATATGATTTTTTTTTCAATTTATTTATATTTTAGGTCAAATATTTTGGTTTATCCAAATATCATTAATGTTTTATATATATATATATATATATATATATATATATATATATATATATATATATATATATATATATATATATATATATATATATATATATATATATATATTTGAAATAAAAAAAAGATCTTTAAGCCATAATATACAGGGTGTTCCATTTAAAAACGTTGAAGTTTTATTTTTTCCATTTTTTATTGGATATTTTTTTTATTGATAATTTTAAAAGATAATATGGAAAAAAACATAAATTTTATATAAAACATTTTTTTCTGTCTTTAAAAATAAAGACTCCAGGAGCCACGTAAATATAATCAAAGACCCTGTACATTAAAAAAATGTTTAAATAATTGTCGTATAAAGTTTTTGCTTTGTGGAGCCCTTTGTATATACGTACTTAACAAGATCCCGCCATAAAAGTTTACAACAAAGACGAAAATTCGAAACAATATTGTTAATTAACAATAGTCTAACTTGTTAAAATATAAACTTTAAGTTAAATTTTCAATGGGAATGTATTCTTTGAAGGGTTCTAAATACACCATAATTTTTTAAAAAAATTCAATCAATATTTAATAATCTAAAAAAAGGAGCTATGTTTAAAAAACCAATCAATTTTTTTTATTGCAATTCGACTTGTTCTGGGTGCTCTGGTGAGGATTGTAAAAATAGTGCACCAGTAGTAAAAGAAGATGAGGATGACATCGACCACGACGATGATTATAAAAATAGACATTTAAAAAATTAATTTTTATCTGTGTTTGTATAAATTTTATTTTTGTCTATGTATGTTAAAATGCAGTGAATTTTTGTGTAAATAAATTTTTCTATGTAATTTCACTTTTTTTCCAGTTTAGGTATATCTATTAAATTAGTTTATAAGAATTGCAATGTTGTAAGGGGTGGTTTTTAAGGATCGAAAATTTGGACAATAATGAAATTGGTAATATTTAAGGCAGTAATTTTTTTATTAATAACTCTGTCAAGCTATTAATTTTTTTAAGATAAATCTATAATAAAGCTATTATAGGGGTTAAAAAGTTGCAAAATGAAATTAGTACATATATTAAGCAACAGCATTCTAAAATTAAATCACTATGATAAATTTATCATTTTTTAGGGTCAATATATTTTTTTACTTTAAGCTCTAGCAAGGGTTGATTTTTAAGGGTTAAAATATTCTAAAATTGTATATCAAGGCATAAAGCAATCATTATTCAACTATTCCAAACCAAATTTTACGCATCTTAAGGTTTAAAATGTTATTTTGTAAGTTTTCAGAATAAGGGGTAGTTTCACACTTAAAAAACAAACAGAGCCCATCATCATTATATAGAATTTGAAATAGAGGGTAAGATAAGCCTAATTCTAAATTTTTATGCAAATCGATGCAGGACGAAAAAATTGCGAGGTTTTTCCATTTTTGAGCTTTATTTCCTGGAATAAAATAATTGGTATTTATGAAATTGCAGAAAAAATATTTTAGTGGTTTGTGAGGACTGTCATGTAGAATAAAAATATAATAATTGACATTATACAAGGAGTATCAAACCTTTTTTTATTTTTTTAATCATAGCCCCGACCATATTTTTTTAGGCAACACATTCGCAATACTTTTATTTACTTATTATATTTTAGAAAAAATAATTTTTCATCCGGTCTGCAGATAAATGACGGTCGTCTCTAATTCAGATCTTAGACTAAAGAACTACTAAAACTTATCGCTTATCGTATCAAAATTTTAATGATAATTTCGCCATAAATTTCACTAATATATGTATGTAAAAAACTACTCTAAAATACATTTTTTTCAGTCAAAACATGATGGAATAGCTGTTTTAACTAGAATGGATTATTTATAGAAAATTGGTATTTCTGTTTTTTATAATATAATAAGAAATATCATTTTTTTTTGGTCGCGATAAACAGAGCATGAAGAAACTTCCAAGCGGATTATTTTGCTACTTTTATTAAACAAAATCATTCTTTTATGCGGTAATGTCCTGAGATAATAAAAATTAAAATAAAATTATGCACACATAAAAACAGAACAAGATTATATTAAAAAGTAATAAATAATAAACATTTTTCCAATTTACCATAATAATTAAAAAAATATTTTTTTAGTCCGGACGAAATGTTCCAAATGTCAAAATTTGACAGCTGTGACGACCGTTTAGATTTCGAATATCAAAAAATGTCATAAAACCCTTTTTGTTCGCAATGACTTTTCATGTGATCACTGTAACTTTCAAATATACATCATATAAATGTTATAATTTTTTTTGGAATTTTTAAAACTTGGACATGCGGGAATAATTTTCGAAGAATGAAAACCTCATTCTAGATTTTTTTAAAGAATTTTTTTTTACTCTTTAGCTGCCATTTATAAACTATGCGGGAGAGCAAATTTTTCAAATTATGTCATTTAATAGAGAATTGAAATACAAAACGATTTTTGCTGTTGAAAAAAAATCGATTGCTTGTTTCCCAGAAACGTAGCATTTTGTTTTAGTTGAAGAAGTGAAAAATGAATGGCCAAGAAAACATTGTAGCACCAGGTTTCGAAAGATTAAACAGATCTACGATGGTTCTCTTTTTAATTGTAACCTGTACAGGTTGGGCATTTTATTAGGGTCCTAATCATTTTCTCAGAAACTGCACACTTTTGAAAAATAAAGATGGGACAAAAGTTTCTTGGATTAATTTATACTTTTAATTAATTATACTTTTACATATACAGGGTGTTTATTGTGTTGGTCGCCGGTGTTTACTTCCTTATTTTAAATGGGACACCCTATTTATTATTATATATTTAGAAAGCGCTTTCAAAGACAAGTTCAACGATATGTAACAGTATGGGTCGGTGTCGCAACGTTTTGGATTTATTGAAGTTTTCTTTAATTTTTGACCCATTTTTAAATTAATACAAATACGGTAAATATTCCTTTTTTTTAATTTTAAAAATTTACAGTGTTGCCATGTTTTGTCTATCGTAAAATTTCTTGAGTTTTTTAAATACAACTCCCTGTATATAATACCAAATCTTTATAAAATTAAAGATTTTCAACGATGTATACAATAGGGTCGGCGAGTCACCTTCTGAAGCTTCAGGAAAAGTATTTTTCTTTTTCAACCACACTACACTCTGTATACTTTATATTATGAATTAATACAGGGTATTTGGTTAACTCATCTTAAAACAAATTTATTGTATTGATTCATAATATTAAGTATACAGGATGTAGTGTGGTTGGAAAAAGAAAAATATGACTTTTCCTGAAGACAATCATCCATAAGTTCGAAACGGTTACTCGCAGACCCATGTTGTTATACATCGTTGAAAAGGTCTTTTAATTCTTTAAATAGATTTGTTATTATATACAGGGGTTTGCATTTAAATAATTCAAGAAATTTTACTATGGACAAAATATGGCAACACTGATTTATTTGCCTGCAAACGTAGATAAAATAAGCTTTTAATTTTTTTTACGTAAACAAATTTAAAAAAAGGAATGCTTACCGTCTTTTTATTAATTTAAAGATAGATCAAAAATTAAATAAAAACGTCAATAAATCCGAAACGTTGCGACACAGACCCATACTATTATATATCGTTGAACTCGTCTTTGCAGGCGCTATCTACATATATAAAGTAAGGGGCCCCAAAATTCAGGGATGCGGGGACTGGAAACCGAAGAATACGAAGTCGGTTAAATTATGGCAAAGTTGAGCATTTAAGTGCTAATAACATGCCGAGTAGAAAGTTGTAAAATTCCGAGTACTTACGGAGATATCCGGAAAAAAACAAAATTTGCTGATTTCGTTTTAATTTTTTTTCTGACGTTATTTAAAGAGATATGGAAAAACAAAAGACACTTTCTCATGGCCACTTTTAAGGTCTCAAAAAGTTATGAGATTTTCATGATTTGTTTCTTAACCCTCATCAACTTTTTTTAAATGCGGCACTCAATTGTTTATTGCATTTTTTGAAGCATTAACATCCCAATAATAATGTATAACACTTAATATTTTTCTGTTAAATAAACATATTTTCCATAAGAGACAATGATAAGACAAGGAACGCACATCATTTCTTATAGGGGCGTTCCATATTTGTTAATAAATGTTATACATTTTGTAATTGGGATAATAAGAGGTTCAAAAAATTAAATAAAAAACCCAGGTTCGTATTTAAAAAATAAAGTTGATGATGGTCTAACGAAAGCAAACGTCGTACGGAAAATCTCCCCAACGCTGTTTTGTAGAGCTTAAGTAGCCATGAGAAAGTGTCTTTGTTTTTCATATCTCTTAAATAACGTCAGAAAAAATAAAACGAAATCAAATTTCGGTTTTTCCGGATATCTCCGGAATACTCGGAATTTAAACTTTCTAATCGGCATGTTGTTAGCACCTAAATGCGCAACTTTGCCATAATTTAACCGACTTCGTATCTCTTACGGTTTCTCGAGATCCCCTGCATTCACTCGAATCTGTGGCACCCTGTATATTGTGAATTAATTAAAAGCATAAATTATTCCAAGAAACTTTTGTCCAAACTTTTTTCTCAAAAGTCTGCAGTTTCTGAGAAAATGTATAGGACCCTAACAAAATGCCCACCCTGTACTCATTAAAATACGATTTTTCCAAAATTCAAATAGTTCCCTAACTTTTGTTTTCTATGATGAAAAATCGTTATTGTTGCGAGGCTACTATCAATTATTTTAATTTTTAAGATACATCCTTTAAAATATGCTTAATGAATTTAAGGAGGGTATAAACCCTAAAAGAATCAAACATTTTCCTGTCAAAATGGCGTCAGGGCGTGGATTCAATTTTTCTACTAGATAGAAAATTGAAAAATAATTAGTTTTTACTCTTAATTATAAAGCTATTGCTTGCTCTTAAGACTTGTAGCAATATGACATACCAGTTACAAAACCATTTTTTCAAAATTCAAATTGCTCTCTAATGTTTGTCTTTTAAGTTGAAAAAACGGTATAAAACCTAGCTTATTACCTTTCGGAATAAAATAAAATAAATGACATCAGATATACGGAGAGTATAAAAAAATGTTTTTTTTTTAATTTTTGCCTCTTGAATTTTTTTTAATTTTCGAGACAACATAACTAAAAGAGCAAAAACATTACTAAATATTGGTATATTTTGGGCTTAAGAAAAGGGTTTATCACGATTACTGAAAGAAGACATAGTAACCAAAATTAGACCAGTGCCACTTAGTGATATTATTCTACAGGTAATATAACAAATCCCTTATTGGGGAGGCCTAAAAGGCCCAAGATCCCCAGTTTTTGAAACAAATAAATATTTCTGGAATAAGAAAATTACCTATATTATTCCATAACATTTTGTTAGTAATATACATAAAAAAATATGTATTAAGTATTAAATTACACAGTTGTCCCCATCCCCACTTTTTGTAGTCAATGGGCCACTGCTGCTAAAACATTTGTTAGTAATATACATAAAAAAATATGTATTAACTATTAAATTACACAGTTGTCCCCATCCCCACTTTTTGTAGTCAATGGGCCACTGCTAAAGGTTATAAAATAAAATAATCTTATGGTAAATTAGAGGATAGTAGAGTTATTATCTCCAGGAGTTTGGTATACGTATTTAAATCACACTAAATTTCTCGAAAAAGGTAATTTTTGTTATTTACCTGATTAAGTACAGTAATAAAAGATCCCATAAATCATTGTAATATGTGTAAATTAAGTGAAAATTTCAGCAATAAATTATTTATTTTTTGTAATTCCCCGATGATTAAAAAAAAGCTTAATTAAATGAGACTCTAAAAAAAAAAGTAATAAATTTTTTTAATAAAATTTTATTATTATTTAAGGGGGTATTCATCAAGAATTTCCCAAAATTTAATCATTATTACTTAATTATTTGGGAAAATAAATGGAATAAAAAAATTTAAATTTTCCAGAGTTGTTTTGATATCATTAGTTTTTTTACTATAATTGGATAAAAATTTAGTATAATCAAAACTGTGACAAAGAAAACAGAGTGTCTGGAAAATACGTAAACCAAATTTTATGATATACTCAAGACGTCAAAAAAAATTCATTCTCAAATTTTCGAAAAAAAAAACCTTTTTTCTGCAAATTTCAAAATGTAATTTTTACCAAAATGTTTTCCTTAAAGTCAACCCATTCACTTTTTAGATACAAAAGTTTTAAAAAAAAAATAAAAACCAATAGCCAATGGGTTCCTAAAAAATTGGGGGGAAAGGGCAAAAATTTAAAATTGGGGGGCCATAAATTAGTGAGGGGTTTTGCAGGTTTCCTAGAGACCAAAGAAGGATACATTTTTGACCCCGGGATTAGGGAACTTTTTTTTAAAAAACAGGCCGTAGACGTGTGCCTCATTCGGGGGGACCATCCCCCAAAAAGGGTGAAACACGTGAATCGGATTTGGACCCCGGGGGTTTTCCATATATTTGGAGGCCTCGTAATTTTAAAAAAAAACCCAACCTTGTAATCATACCCACCAGGATATTTTATTTTTTTTTATTTATTAAGACCTCTATGCCCAAAGAATTTTACCTTTTTGTTTTTTTATATATATATATATATATATATATATATATATATATATATATATATATATATATATATATATATATATATATATATATATATATATATATATATATATATATATATATATATATATATATATTTTACAGGGTATCCAAAAATTGTTTTTTTTTAATTTTAAATATCAAAAACAAAATCAAAAAGAAAAAATTAGTGGTACATTAGCATTGTCACGTAGAATAAAAACAAAATAGGAAGACATTATACAGGGAGTATCAAAAATGTAAAGGTCGCCTCTAATTTGAATCTTAGACTATTAGTCAGATTTTCAGATTCTATAAAATGACTCTTTTTAGTTGAATAGTCGAAATGCGAATATTTTTATTCGGTGACTGGATGTATTTAGAACTTTGTTAAGGTGTTGAGCATCCTTTGTTGGTTAAGCAGTTTTGCCAGAAAAAAAAATTGATTGAAATAATAAAGCCATTCGTAATAATAAAAATAATTAACTGGAATAATTAGGCAAAAAGTAATTATTGGAAGTAAATTTACTTAAAACAAGGAAAAATGGATATAAATATCGAAAAAAAGTATGATCGAAAAAAACCCTTTCCAGGGTCATGTAAGAATAAATAAGCAATGTAATATTTAAGGTTTTTCTTATTTAAAAAAAAAGGTTTAGTCTCCTTGTATAATTTTCCCGTAAAATTTTGATGAACACTTAAAAAAATGATGGATTTAAACAGGAGTCATTCGACACAAAACTACCATTTTTTTAATGGGACTTCTTATTCATTGTTTTTAAATGCCTTTGATTTTTTCGAGACATTTCATTAAAAAGAATCTGGTATTAATTTTTAGTAATAACAGAATTAATTTGAAATTTAAATTAGGAAACAAAAAAAGGCAACAAAGTCTGCTTTTAATACATATTGGTAAAGCACAACATATTTAATAATTAACAATACAATTCTTATATCACTGGTCCACAAAAAAAAAAGTGGTGTGCTGGGTGTCGGGCTAAGATATTCTGGCGTATTTTTTCCAAAGAACAGGAATCTCAAGTCAAAATTGGGAGTTAAACAGCAAAAAATCGAGAAAAAGTCAAATAAGAGGTTTTAAAAGGGAAAATTTTTAAACCCGAATTTATACCAAACACCTAGTCCTAAATTACACTGACGATAACAAAGGTTTTTTGAAAAAAAATGTAAAAAAGGTACTCTGTTTCTGGAAAACAAACAGATTCCCCCTTCCCGCTTTCTTCGTTCCTTTATCCCCAGAGGCAAGACTGTGGAACCTGCGCCCGCAGAATTTTTCCTTCCCTCCCAATCTCCAAAAATTTAAGTCCCGTGTGAACAAGCCCCCTCTCACCACATGAAGCCCCAGGTACTAGCGATGGGCATATTCGGATGATTTTAATATTCGAATATTCGTTTCGGAAGTCTTAAATTTTGGGGAAAATCATTCGACTATAAACATTTACCGATCAACGTGTCGGTATTCGATATATTGCCCGACCGCCAACCTCACTTCCCCGAAGTCAAAAAGGTTTGCTTTAAAAAAAATTATTCCGGATAAACAGATGTCGGAAGATAAAAATGAATTATTTTGTTTCGGCTTTTAATTTCATCGACTATTATTGGGTTGATGTTGTTTCCCCTATGTATTCTTGTATTTTTAAATTTGTTTTGTGTTATTGGTGGTGCGGCGGAAGTTTTATTTTCGTTTTTTCGTAATTATTGGTGTGGTGTATAAATAGATAATGGCCGCCAAAAAAGCGACATTTTGTGGAAAATTTCTATTTTTGATATGAAAGAACACGAATTGAATGAACTATCATCCGATAAGATATTATACCCCAGCTGATTGAAATACGAATATTCAAAAAAAATATTCGAATCATTCAAACATTTCTATATTCGAATATCGTTCGGGCATTCGGAAGGTTCCATCCCACACGGTACGTTAGTACTTGGCATCAAACCCTTGGGACTGTCCCAACATAAAAAAAAGACCTAAGTTTTAATGGTATACAATGTCGTACAAGAAAATTTTATTTTCTCTACTTTTAACTAATGCCAATAAAAACGGAAAATGTGTTGAATTTTGGTGAAATATTATGTAGAGATATCTAAGACTATATGTCTTAAACACAAAAAAAGTTTTAAAGTACTTTTAAAAACGCCCTTGTAGCTAGGTATTAATTTTCTTAGAAAACCATTTTTTAAGTAAATATAAGTTTTAGGGAAATATTTGTTTAAAAAATATCCCCCTTTATTTTTGTAATTAAAAAAAAAAATTAGAAAAAAATAGGCATAAGTTACTACAGAGACGTGGCTTTCTAATGATTTCCTATAAAATGATGGGTAATCATAAAACAAATATGGCGGACCCAAGAGAAAATTTTATATCCGTTAAATAAAGTATCTGGGAGCAAAATACCGTTCTGAACTATGGACCGAACCACTTTAAAGAAAAGGGGCGTCCGCATGCTATCCAAACTCAAGCGAAACTGATCAGTGCCCCCAACATGATTTCCGACGCGCTCGTCCCCCCCTTTTAGTGCGCCCCCTTTTTCGAGACGTGGGGAAAAATTTATTAGTAAAATGGATTGTAAAAGTATATTTTTTTGTGTTTAAAAAATCTCCCAGGGTATCTTTATTAATTTTAATGAACAGGGGATGTCTACCCTTGGGTAGGCTTGCAAAATACGGGCTTTCTGCGGCAAAATTTTGAAAGTTTTAAACTAAACAGCATGGTGCGCTAAAATTGAAAAGATCAAGTTGGCGGGCGAAGATTTGCGCCTTGCTTATACGCACGCTTCGAATGAAATCACTGGGATATTATCACTATTTGAAATTTTTCAAGATGTGTAAGAAGTAGAAAAAAAATTTTGTGAAGGGACATTTTTGAACAAAGTTTTTATTTGGCCCCCTTAAGGCCTTTTTTTTAAAACTTTGATCTGGATAAGCGGGGAAAAAAATTTTTTTTTTCAAATTTTTTTTAGTAATGCACAAAATACAAAAATTTTTTTTAAAAATACCCCCTTTTTTTTTCTGTTTTTCCAATTATCTATGTTTAAGTACCAAAACATGCATTTTACGGCCCCCTTTTGGGGCATCGAAAAAATGGGACGTTATACCATATTTACTAAAACAGTTTTCAATTTATGCCATGTATCAAATTCCGTTCTGAAACCGTAACTAAACGATCCCAAGTTTTGTTGGTACAAAAGGGGGGTCGTCCGATAACCGTCACATCTATACAATATATACAATAATTTTTTTAAGATACCCCCTTTTTTTTTTTCTTTTTTTTTCCAATTATCTATGTTTAAGTAACAAAACATGCATTTTACGGCCCCTTTTTGGGGCATCGCAAAAGGGGGGCGTTATACCATATTTATACATCTGAAGTACCTTCAGAAAAGGGACTATCCATTAAAATTTTAAAAAAATTTGATTTTTTTTTTTGCTTTTTTTTTACCCTTTTGGGTTTTAAAAAAAACACCTCCAAAATATTATTAAGAAATTCATCATAACACTGTACAATAAGTGAAAGTGTAGACATGTTCTTGGGTTTTTTTAATAAAAAAAACTTTAGGTTTGTTCCAACAAGAAATCCGGTATCGTTTCGGAATCGTTTTTGAACTTTTTTTTTGGGGCGCAGACCTGCGCGGCCTTAAAATAGTTTCATGATGGTACGAAAAGTAAAAAAGTTGGATCGTTTTTCGGATCTTTTTTTGGGGCTGTCAAAAAAAATTTTTTTTAATTTTTTTTTTTTCAAAAAATAACCCTACTTTTCCAATTATTATTTTTGTGATAAAAATTTGCAAATATAACTCATAATATCGTCACTCATCTGGAGGGGTAAAATTAATGTTTTTGAATAAAAACAAGCGAGGAAACAGAAAATGCTAAAGCACGTTGCACTATTCGCTAAAAAAAAGTAAGGTTTATGCAAAAAAAAAATAAAAGTCACACAAGAAAAGATAAACATTATGTGATCAAATGGTTTTAATTATACACATAAATTAAAAAAATTGTTAGGTTAAAAAGAAAAACAACTTTTAACTTTATTAACTTATTTTAATTTTTTAACCTTATCATAAAATGAAATAAACGTTTCCTTTTCAAAATAATTAAAATCCCACACAATAACATCATAAAATAGGCTTACAGAAACTTGTCTTTCCTATGCGTTATAAAAAAAAGTAACAAAATTATATATTTTTTAGACAAATATTTATTTAAAGTTAACAAATTACCGGACAGCGCCAGAGAGTGCACCAATAAAATAAAAATCACGAAAACCCTATTAACAGTGATTTTCCCTACGTATGCTAAATTTTATTGTTATTTTTAAACTGATTGGCATGTTTTCACACAAATTTCTTAATTTATAATAACTTAATTTTTGTTAACTTAAATTAACTTAACTTTTCCCTAATCCCCCCCAACAGTAAACATATGAAATGAAATAAAACAATAAACATGAAACAGCTTTAAAAATCAAAAAACCAGTGCCAAGATGTTCAAGCGAAAAATCAACCCAAACAGTTTTCAATTTTTGCCCCTGTATCAGAATTACCGTTCTGAAACCGTAACTAAACGATCCCAAGTTTTGTTGGTACACAAACAGGATCGTCCGATAACCGTCACATCTCTGTTGGAACGCACTTTAATCACTGCGCATAAGCGTGATCGTTCGGTGACGGTTTTTCGACGCGCTGGAACAAACCTCTTGAACGGGTTTTTTTTGAAATTACTTTTTTTTAAGTGCGGACAGTTAATCTTCGGAACTACTGAGCCGGTTTTTAAAAACCTTTTCGCGTTTTGTTAACTGAGATGTTTTGAAAGCCAATTTACCACAAACTAGCAAAAAAAAAACAGTTTTTTTAGGGGGCCAAAATAGTGGAAAAATCGGCTGATTTTTTTAATTATTTTTTTTAATGTCCACCTTTTTTCTTTTATTAGATTTTTGATTAAATGTGGTAAATTTGCTTTTTAAGAAATCATTTGGTTATTTTAAAATCCAAAGATTATCTGTCCGCACTGGGACAACTTTTTTCAGTGGCTCCAATTTGACGGTCCGTGGGTGTTTTTTAAAAAATTAAAATTAAAAAAAGTTTTTTTATATATTTCAAAACACGCACGCGGTATTTGCCTATGGTCACTAATCAAACTACTAACCACGCCCGGCGTTGCTTAACTTCGCTAATCTAACAACGACCGATGTTTTAATGAAACAAAGATTGTTGATATAATACTATTTTTTTATTAAAAGTACTCTACCACGCGACCCCGTATGAATCGAACTCACTTCGCGCACCTGTTATTTGCTGGAACCATCGCCGATCTTATTAAATGGGTGACCGCAAAAAAGAGCTGGTTTCTCAAACCTGTCCTTAAATTAATAAGATGCAACGTACGTTTAAGTGCTAAAAGTTTTTGTCTGATCATAAACTTGTGCAAAAAACAGGAATTATTGTTGTAGATCCTACGGATTTTCGTCTGTGGGTCTATCCGGATAGACTCTAAAACACCTTGGTCAATCCCACTGAGATCACGGGTAATTTTCCAAATAAACATTTGAGATTAAGCATTTAAACAGAATCAAAAAATAAATCCAATCCCAACATTTGGAAAGTTTGGATTTAAGCTTTTAAAAAAGGCCAAGTGCACTTTACAAAAAAAACCCATCCCACTTTATTTCGAAACCCGGTATTGCGTCTAATTTCACTTTGACTTTAACCGTCACGTGTCAAAGATCGGGTGGCGGCCCCCTTTACCAAAATTTTTAAATTTTTTTTGTAATAATCCCAAAAAGAATTTCGTTTCCTATTTATACATTATTTCGCTTTTTTTTTTTTTTT